>JAGKTI010001370.1:73694-87364 GCA_018397915.1 Birgus latro | reverse complement strand
ATAATATTTTCCATTTAAAAGTGCCGATTTGGGATTTCCTTGCACTGATTCACAACAGTAGAAGTTTCCCTTTGTGATGGGGCACTCCCAACAGACTGCTCGCCACCATAGCTTCCTGGTTTTCATGTCTCTTGGAACAGAGATGAATCTTTTTTCTGGTGTGATTCTACTTGTGTTCGTGCAGTGAAGCAAGGCACCAACGGAGGTTATCTGCTGACTTGGCCCTGATAAAGCAAAGCTTGACTAATCAGCAGAATCGCAATCACACAACTTAGCTGTGGATCAGTCCTGTTTTGTCTCCGGACTGGGCGGGTTTATGAAGTCATGGCCACTCAAACTCGCGCTGCCATCAACCTCTTTTTGTGCAACTTTGAAGGGTTATATCTCCAAATTTTACTTTGGTTTGTCAAATCAACTGTATCATAGGATAATTCAGCACATGAGGAGCATAGGAGCCCAGGGCTAGGCAAGTTGCTGATAATTAAGATGAGAGTGACCAGCCTCACTCATCCCTGAATGGCATTATATGACCAATAAACCCCAACCAACCCCTGAATATAAACCTTCACCAGCTCAATCCGACTGGAGCACCGTAATTACCCACTAAACCACCAGGCGCCAAAATTTGGTTATATGGTTACCACCCAGCGTGGTAAATGGTTCCCTGGTGTACAGGACACCATTTGGCTTGTCACTCAGTGTAGAGTCACCCACAGGCAGAAGGAAGAGGAAAGAATGAAGGAAAGAAAGAAAGAAGAGGGAGTGTAAAGTCACCCATAGGCACCAAATAAGTTGTTTACTTAAAAAAAAAAATCAACCAGTCCATTCTCTCCACACAACTATATCATCTACATACACACTCTCCAGCTCTCATGTTCACAGACTTCGTTACTCAGCAACTTTTACGAATAACATTATTCCTTAACCTACCCACTTTCCACACTACACACACATTCCTCAACTGTCCCACCTCCACTGCTCTTCCTCTTGACTTTTCATTTTCAAGCCATATTACTGTCTCACATCTGTATGTTACAGTAGGCACTGAAACTTTCATGCAAGCCTCTTCCAGTCACCACATTCATATCTCTGCTTCTTACCAAGGCATTCATAGCGCCAGCCAGTCTCCTTTTCTACACCACTCTACTTTCCACTTCTTTTGCACATTTTTGCACACTCGCCTCTTTTCTATCACTGCACCCCAGGCAATTAAATCTTTCACCAATTCAGATCTTTCTTCATTCATTGTAACATCACACTAAGAGTCGCTTTCTCTCTTAACAACCATCACTGTACTCTTACCTATATTTGGTTAGAAGGCCTAATGCTCATAAACATCTACAATGCTCTGCACCAGTCTACCAAGCTCCTGTACACTATGGTGCAGTATATGTCAGTAGCATTGCATCATCTTCATACGTCAGATTCGGCATACTCCATCCTTCATCATCAACGCCATCCCTCTCATATAATTCTACTTCTAAATATCATCCATACTACCTGCTATCGAAATCTTCTCACGAATTACAGCCTTCCTCTCCATGGTAAGCCTATCATACCACCCCTTTGCAAATGCTTCTTCAGAATTACAACCTAACATACTAACTTCTGTCCACCCACCTCTCCTTGTCCTTGTGGTGGCCTGAGCGTGACCCAAGCTTAATATGTGAATGGCGAGCTGGATCTGTCACTTTAGTTTTAGCAAGTGCTCTCTTGTATGATAAGGTACACAGCCAACATAACAGCTTCCCATCAACCTGCATCAGCACAGATTAAATGTAAGAAACTGTTAGTGTTCATGAACATAATATACATTTTACAGAACAAATTTTCTTATTTCATTGTCATATCAAGAGTCATTATACAAAAATCATATCACTACAAGGACATAAGCATTGTGAAAATAATAGCAAAGCCAGATTCATCATTTTAACTTTTTTTTTTTTTACCTCTAGTTTCGCAGCCACCCCTTGTTTCATCAAGCAACATCTACATAATGAAATACTAGACAGCTTGTAGATACTGGTACAATAAGTGCTAACAACAGGCATAAAGTAAAATGGATTTAACTAAATAGGTATGAAGAAAAAGACATGATTAGAACACCTATACTTAACATACTTACTGAGGCTGAATACAAGTTGTGCCAAATACATAATTTCTAAAGAAGTTCTTGTTTATGAAGTTGTGATTGAAAAATATACAAGTTCAAAACTATTCTTCTCTGAGAAACATATCAAATAGTGGACAAATAAAATGTAATACATATTAAGTGTTCTTAAACCACTCAAGTAATATTTCTTCACTATGACAACTAAACTATGTTTTTTTTTTTTTTTTTTATGCAAGGAAGAAGGAACCAAAGGCCACGGGCCTGCATACTGTTCCTTCCAAGAAAAAGCAAAAACAGTACAAAAGAGTCAAATTCAAGATCCGTTCAATTCGAGATGCCTGGAGACACTGCATTTGAAAGACTGGAGATCATAGGAAGTAGGAAATACAGACAGAGGAAGACAGTTCCAGAGTTGACCAGTTGCATAAATGAAGGACTGGGAGTAACGGTTAACTCTTGCATTAGAGAGTTGGACAGAAAAGGGATGAGAGTTTGTTGCTAGACGGGTACTACGTGCCCGTCGTAGAGGTGGAGGGATGCAAGCAGACAGTTCAGAGGAACAGTGACCATTGAAGTAGCGATAGAAGAGAGATAAAGATGCAACAGTGCGGCGAAGAGACAAAGGTTGAAGGGAATCAGTAAGAGGAGGAGAGTTAATGAGACGAAAAGCCTTTGACTCCACCCTATTGAGAAGAGCTGCATGTGGGGAGCCTCCCCACACATGAGAGTTGTACTCCATACACGGGCGAATAAAACCCGTGTACAGGGTCAACAACTGTGCAGGGATTAAGAAAGTTCGGAATCGGCTTAGCACACCTAATCTCTTGGAAGCAGATTTCACAAGAGATGTAATATGTTCTTTCAAGACAAATCCCGAGAGAATGAAACCCCAATCATGTTCAAGGATGATGCAGGACAAAACTGTTCATTATTAAACATTAGTGGGTATTCCTGAGGAAGATTTTGTCGGGTTGATAAGTGTAAGAACTGAGTTTTTGATGCATTAAAAATAACAAGATTATTTTTACCCCAATCAGAGATACGAGCCAAATCAGACATTAGGTGTGCCATAGCCTCATCCCTTTTTTGTTGAAGTAACTGCTGAGATGGACGTTGCAGGAACTGAATGGAAAGGTGAAGGGTGGAATCATCAGCATATGAGTGGATAGGGTTAGATGTACAGCTTAGAAGGTCACTGATGAATAAAAGGAAGGGAGTAGGTGATAGGACAGAACCCTGAGGAACACCACTGTTGATAGGTCTAGGAGAGGAACGATGGCCGTCTACAACAGCGGCTATAGAACGACCAGAAAGGAAGCTAGAGATGAAGGCACAGATAGAAGGATAAAAACCGTAGGAGGGCAGTTTGGAAATTAAAGATTTATGCCAGACTCGATCGAAAGCCTTTGAGATGTCAAGTGCAATGACAGCTTTCACCAAAGTTCCGAAAGGAGGATGACCAAGAGTCTGAAAGGTAGGTGAGAAGATCGCCAGTGGAGCGTCCCTGACGGAACCCATACTGACGATCAGAAAGAAGGTTGTGACAGGAAAGGTGCTTTAAAATTTTTCTGTTAAAAATTGACTCGAAAACTTTTGATACACCGGATGTTAAAGCAATTGGACGATAGTTAGAGGGTTGGGAATGGTCACCCTTCTTTGGGACTGGCTGAATGAGGGCAAACTTCCAGCAAGAAGGAAAGGTACAAGTTGAGAGACAAAGGCGAAAGAGTTTACCTAGGCAGGGTGTAAGCACAGAAGCACAGTTTTTGAGGACAACAGGAGGGACTCCATCAGGACCATATGCCTTTTTAGTATAGAGGCCAGTGATGGCAGAAAACACATCAGCTGAAGAAATTTTAATGTCGGTCAAGAGGAAGTCAGAGGGGGGAAGTGATGGAGGAATAGCACCGGAATCGTCTAAGGTGGAATTGGAGGAGAAAGTCTGTGCAAAGAGATCTGCTTTATCAGTAGCAGAAATAGCTACAGAGCCATCAGAGTGAGTAGAAAAGAGGAGGGAAGGATGATGAGGTAAAGTTGTTAGAAAGGTTTTTGGCAAGGTGCCAGAAGGAGCGAGAAGAATTCGAGTTGGAGAGTTGGGAACATTTAGCACGGATGAAATTGTTTTTAGCAGAGCGAAGAACAGACTTAGCACGATTCCGGGCAGAAATATATAAAAGGTGTGATTCAGGGGTCAGTTGGCTCCGGTACCTCTTATAGGCCCTCTCCTTGTTGCGGACAGCATTAGAACAAGCGTGATTAAACCAAGGCTTTCATGCATTAGTCAGAGGATATGTACTAAGCAAATACAGTCCTTTTAAGATATGCTTTACTCCACATGGATTATACACTCTTATAATATATCCATACAGCAGACTACCAGCATATGACTATCTTAAAAGACATATTTTATCTTGTACTATCACTACCACAACTATTAAGTATAGTATATAATGCAACTGGAAAATAACAGAGATGTGATGAGACTCTAATCTATTAAGTATACAGATAGTAGGTAATGTAATTGGAAAACATCAGAAATGTGATAAGACTCAAATCTCTTTTAAACTATCATAATTATAAAACAGTACCAACCTTCACATATTTTGCATTAACCTGTACAGTCCTGACCGTTTTTTTACCCAGCCTACCCCCAGATCCCGACCGATTTTTGACTTTTTGTTTTTTGGCTCAAACCTTCGCTTTTGGTGAGAAACATAAAAAATTCATAGAGAAATCGCCCTCTTGAGGTTAAAAATGTTGAAACAGGTGTCATTCAACCTTACATTTTCCTTCTTTTTCAGGGTATCTGGCTAAAGAAAACGAACTATGGAAGGGTTAACTAATTCAAGCCACTTTGAATTACGTAATTTATTTATTTATTTATTTGACACGAATTTTACACGTAGTACAAGTTTATATTGGTTTTCATACAATAATATAGGCAATAAAAGCATTGTTCACTCACCCAAAACCCCAATATATGGCACCTTCCTTTATGACATTACCACCTCATCACTTCTGTTTGTTTCTACCTCTAGCTTCTTTGTCCTCTACCTCAGGAATCACTTTCACCGTGAATTTCGTCACTGGAGAGACCGTGGGATCATACCTTTACTGGCCAAGTTACTGCTAACAGGTAAATTGCCCAGTGTGGGGGGGAGGGGGGAGGGGGGGTTAGGTGAGGCCAGGCAGTATCCCCACTTGACAGCAGGTAGAGGAAGGTCTCCCACATATGCCTACCAAAAATCACCCGCGAATGTTGAAAAATGTGCACAAAATGGGCCTTGCAATTGAGTGACGTACATTGAACGTCGGTGGGTCTGTCCGCAGAAAAAAAATAGCAACGTGCATCGTACGTCAGTAGGACTCGGCGGGTTAAAGAAAGAAAAAAAAGAAGAAGTAGGGGGAACACCAAAGGCCTCAAGAAGGTACATGATAATTATGATGACATATGGCATTTTTTTAAAGCAAAAAAGAAGTATCTCAAAAGAGCAATTAAATGTCTTATATATCTCAGTATGCATTATGGACACAGAGATTTAAGTATTAAGAGGTGCAAGTTGTTTAAAAACCAAATCCTAATGATATATGGGTAACAAAGGACTTCAACAACTAGACAGTCCTCATGTGAATGTATACTTCCACCAAGGGCAATAAAATTTCAGATTAAGGGGTTTCATTCCTCTTTTTTAATACTTTTTTGGTCTCATATAGTCAATCAGTCAATTCTACAATCATGGTCTGCCCTATTACACACTCTCAGAGAGCACATACCTCCACTGACACCAATGAAATTTATGATTTACTCCTGCATCTGGTTCTGGATCCACCTCAAAATCTAATCAACTCTTTCTTGACCCACTGCCCACCTATCCTTCACATTTCATCAAAATACGATATCAACTTTTTTGCGATACTTGGTACATAAATAACAAACAGACACGAGTCGCACAACCTCTATCCAACTCCAATGGCGATCCAAATCTGTCCCTTCACTCTGACGACATTTTTCTTATACAGCTGTAACTTCCACCAGATGGTTTTGTTCACCTTTGAAGAGATTTTTCAAACTAGGGGAGCTACATATAGACTTCACCTTCTTTAATCCCTTTACTACTAAAAGTCTATAAATAAAATGAATGACACCATGCAGTGGGGAGGGGGAGGGGGGGAGGGAATACTGGGTTAGCGAACAATAACCAGGTTCGTTGAAGTCAAAAGTTCGTTAAATCAGAGGGTGTCCCCCTCTGGTGGGAATTCATGCACATATTTGAAAGCAAATGAGTACAGTATCACATTCTAGTTGTAAAAAATGAAAACTATCCCCAGTTTACACTAACTTGACCTATAATTTTGCCCTTTTGCAGCTTATTTCATATCCCTGTCAGCATTTCATCATGATTAGTACAGTATTACTATAATCTGTTATTACAACTCAGCAATCATGGCAGGGAGAAGGCAATCTCAGGTAAAGATGGGGCAAAATGGGTAGGAAACACATGTATAGCAATCCACTGCACCCCATTTAATGACCTTTGTTATACCCGACAAAAGTTCGATGGGCTCTAAGGCATCTGTTAAATCCAAAATCCATTATACTGAGGTTCACTAAAAAAAAGTGTCTACTTATTATATATACAGTACACACACACACACAGACACAGTGTATACAGTCAGGTCCTGTTATACGAATGTTCGCCGTGCAATAAGTCGCTATAATGATGGACTAAAAGCCAGAACCATTTTCGGGATAATGATGATGAAATGATCACGAATTGACAAAACCGATTCCTCTCAGTTGGCTAATTGAGCCAAGATGATCACCCAATGTTTATATTTGCTGTGATCATCTGCCTTTCATTCAATTTTGTCCATGAAAAGTCACTGCTATCACCAAATAAAAGTGTAAAAGCTTAAGAAATTGTGCACAGTGCAATATTAAGGGAAGTGATAACTTTTTGCATGTGAAAAACTGAAACTTGTGAGTTGGAAATCATGTTTCCTGTGGGTACACAGCCTCCTGGCCAGCTCATAAGTGCCTCCCAGTCAGCTGACTGAGCCCAAATGGCCACCCACTGTTTATATCATAATCTAACCCACTGTTTCCCCCTGAGAAGCATAGGAGCCTGGGGCCAGGCAAGTTGGTCCTGACATTTAAGATGAGAGTGACTAGCCTCACTCACTCCTAAGTGGCAATTCATATGCAATAAGCCCCAACCACCCCTTGGATATAAACCTGCACAGGCTCAATCTGGCCGGAGCACCTTAATTACCCAATAAACCACCAAGTGCCACAATTTGGTTATATGGTTACCACCCAGCATAGCAAATGCTTTCCTGGTGTACAGGAAACCATTTGGCTTGTCACTCAGTGTAGTCACCCGTAGACAGAAGGAAGAGGAAAGAATGAAGAAAAGAAAGACAGAAGAGGAAAGAAGACAAGGAAGGAAGGAAGAGAGGAATGGGCAGTCACCTGTGAGCAGCATTACATCAAGTGAGTGGATGGTGAGTGCTTCCACCTACCACACTCATGATTAGATTTTTTTTTCTCTAAATATATTTTACATTTCTCGATCAAGGGCACCCTCCCTATCCCAACTGAAACCACATTACAGTATATCGACCTCATTACAGAATACAGTACAGTAAATGTCAGAGCCAACATGCCTAACTTTTCTTATGCTCCTCATGGGGCAGAATAGGATTGGATGATGGATGGATGGATATACTGTACAATACTGTATATATATATATGAGGTGCTACCCAAAAGTTCCAGTAATTTAAACAGAGGGTGCCAACTGTTTGCAGTTTTGTCTTTTGCTGCTAGGAGGAGTCAGCAGCACTCATTGTGCGTCAGTATGGCCCCGGCCATGTCTGTGAGCGGATGTATTGTTGAGCTACGCTTACTACTGTAATGTGGTATGTAGGTGGTTTGGCAAATTTGCCATGGCGGACCTCACGGAACAAAGAACTGGATCAAGTTCCGTTTCAAAATCAACAAGACGGCTGCTAAAACTCACCGGATGCTTCAGCAAGCCTTTGGTGATAATGCCATATCCCAAGGCAGAACATTTTTCTGGTATAAGTGGTTCAAGGAAGGACGAACTTCAGTCAAACACGATGACCATTCTGAACAACCGTCAATGAGAATACCAAAAAACGGTGGAAATGTTCGTCAGGCTATCCTTGCAGATCGTAGATGAACTATCCATGATGCTTGTGATATCGCTGGACTGTCGTACAGGAGCACGCACCGCATTTTGTCAGACGTGTTGGGCACGAGATGCATCGCTGCAAAATTTGTGCCAAGACTGCTGAGTGATGAGCAGAAGGCACATCGCATTGCAGTTTGCAGGGAGCTCAAGAATCAGGTCAGAGATGATGCCACCTTCATCTCCAAGGTCATAACTGGTGATGAATCATGGGTTTATAGTTATAACTCGGAGACAAAGCAGCAGTCATCGCAAAGGAAGTCTCCCAATTCACCAAGACCAAAAGAAGTGTGTCAAGTTCGCAGCAATGTCAAGTCGATGTTGATCGATTTCTTCGATATCCAAGGGATTGTTCACACGGAATTAGTCCCATCCGGTCAATCTGTCAGTGGAAAGTTTTACTGTGAAGTTTTGCAGCATCTGAGGGAGAACATCTGCCACAAATGCCCAGAACAGTGGAAGAACAAGGACTGGATCCTGCACTGTGACAACGCCCCCACCCACACATCAATTATTGTCAGGCAGTTCCCGGCTTCCACTAACATGGTAGTCATTCCCCACCCACCCTGTTCGACTGACTTTGTCCCCTGTGACTTTTTCCTATTTCCCATGAAATTACAACTGAAAGGGCATCGATTTGACTCAACTGAGGAGATCCAGACAGAATCATAGGAGGTGCTCAAGACCATCGTGACTGAAGCCTTCCAGGACTGCATGGACTTGTGGAAAAAATGCTGGGACCACTGTATACATGCCCAAGGGGTCTACTTCAAAGGTGACAGTAAGAACTAGGAGGTAAGGTAAATTATTTTCCTCCAATATCCAAACTATGGTAAACCCTTCATAAGTCGAACTATATGGGGCTCTACCCTAGTTCGAATTACCGAATTTTCACCCCCCAAAATTGCTAAGACAATACCAATTACTTGTCCTTTCAACACTAAATAAAAGGAGCATATATAAATAAATAAGTTATGACAAAAAAGAAAAAAAGAAAAAGAAAAAACAAAGTGCATTTAATATACCTTTAACCCCTTCAGTGCAGGGTGTATTTTCATTTTGTTCTTGCTGCCACCAGACGATTTTATTCAGTGTAGGGAGGATCTGTGGAAGTGCACAGGGTTGGTACAGCCTTCGTTAACCCCTTCAGTATGAGAGTCCAGTCCTGAGTGTCATAAAATCAGCTGGAGGTAGCGTAAATAAAGTAAAAATAGACGTCACGGTACTGAAGTGTTTAATTGGTAGAAAATCATTCACACAGGCAGTTCAGACCCGTCAGCAATGTGTGTTGGAGATGGATTTTCACCCCCAAATTGCAAAAACAATAAAGTATTTATTACTTGTCTTACATTAAAGTAAAGGAGCATATCTATCTATCTATCTGGCTCGATCGGTAGAGAGGTGACTTGCAGTCCCGACCGGACCCAGGTTCGAATCCTCGCTGGGGCAGGGAACAGTTTAAGGATTCGAATTTCATTAAAATCAGGCTTTACTGATCTACCAGAAGACCCGCCGACATGTCGTAAAAATACCCCCGCTAATACCAATACACCAGTCCTGTATGAGACAGCCCTAGCATGTATTCAATACGGACGGTGGGTGTTAGCGCCGAAGTGGTGACATGTAGAGGTGTATGGTATGTAGGAGGACTGCTGGGCCTTGATAGCAGGCTATGAAGCCTATGCCCAGAGTCGGACACAAAAAAAAAAAAAAATCTATTGCCAGATGCCTCAATCCCACACGGGGTGGCCACAAACAAATCGCCTCCATGTCACTCTGTCCCCCGCCATATCACTTCCCCACTCCCAACTCACACCCCCCTCTCTCATATACCTCTCCACTCCATCCCTCCATCTCATCCTTGGCCTCCCCCTCCCTCTTGCCTCCTCCACCTCACTTACATACACTCTCCTTGTCAGTCTTTCACTCTCCATCCACTCCACATGCCCAAATCACCTTAACGGGTTTCACCTAACACTTCCTATCACGTCCACAACCACACAACAACGCTCCTTCACTTCCTCATTTGTTAGTCTGTCTCTCCATGTGACTCCACATGCTCCTCTCAGATAATTCATTTCCACTGCTCTCACTTTTGACTTCTGTCCTTCCAACAGGGTCCAAGCTTCACTTCCATATGTTAGAGTTGGTATCACAATACTGTCATGTAACAACTTTTTCACTTCCATGCTCACCTCCCTGTTTCTTATCACTGCTGTCAACGAACCACCAACCTTCCTTCTCTGCTGCACCCTTTCGAGCACTTCACCCTCCAGACTTCTATCCTTCCTCATCACACTACCCAAGTACTTAAATGCACTCATATTCTCCATATCCTTCCCATCCAATCTCATTGTACACTCACTGGCTTCACTTTTCTCAAAGACCATCACTTTACTCTTCCCTACATTCACCTTTAGATTCCGTTTCTTACACACTCTCCCAAACTCATCTACCAAGCCTTGCAGCTCCCCTTCGTCTTAGCTCAACAACACAGTATCATCTGCAAACAACAGTACAGGCAGTTTCCAAACACTGCCCTCTCTCACTAGAGCCGCTCCAACATCCACTGCCCAACCTTGTATCTCTTTTATAACCCCATCCATGTACAGACTGAACAACCATGGAGACATGACACATCCTTGTTTCAATCCAACCTCCAAATGGAAAGATTCATTCAGTTTGCCATCCACACGAACTGCAGCCTTAGCACCCTCATACATACTCTTCACTGCCTTCAACAACTTCCCATCCACTCCATACATTCTTAATACCTTCCACAATCCTTGTCTATCCACCCTGTCATATGCTTTCTCCAGATCCATGAAGGCTGCATACAACTTGCCCTTCTCTAGAAACTTTTCCACTAAGGATCTACGAATGAATAACTGGTATACACAACCTCTTCCCTTCCTAAAACCTCCTTATTCTTCTCCAACTAATTCCTCTGTAATTTCCCTAACTCTGTCAATAAGTATCCTACCATATACTTTTCCTATTACACCGAGAAGGCAAATGCTCCTATGATTACCACACACTGCTTTTTCCCCTTTTCCTTTGTAAAGAGGAATAATTATACCTGACTTCCAATCCTCCGGGACTCTACCCTCCTCCCAAGCCAATCTGCACACCTTCCACATCCATTCTATAACTATCTCTCCCCCATGCTTCAGCATTTCACCACACACTCCATCAATTCCTGGGGCTTTCCCCATTTAACTTTCTTCACTGCTTCCACCCCTTCCATCCTACAATGCATAAAAAGAAAGACAAAAAAGAAACAATTCAGTGCACCAAATTTACCTTTCGTCAGAGACAGTACAGATCCATCAGCAGTTTGTGTTGGAGATGGAGGTGGTGAGTTCACAATTTAACACACTAAACAGTACCCAGTATTTATTTCACTGAACATTAAGAACTAAACTTAAATGTAATCACTATAACAGACTGCAATGTAACACTTGCAGTAATAATAGTACTGAACTTTAACCCCTTAACCGTGGGGTTGACGGAGGCGGTTCTTGCCCGTACCACGGAGGTAATTTGCACTCCGATTCACTTTTTAAAAATATTTGCCAAAAACCAGAGAGGGGGGTGTGAGTTGGGAGCGTGGTAGTGAAATGGCAGGGGACAGAGTGACATGGAGGCGATTTGTTTGTGGCCACCCTGTTCGGGATTGAGGCGTCTGGCAATAGATAGATAGATAGTATTATAATTACATATGCATATGGCACATACCTTCAGCTTTCTCATGGGATGTTTTTTTTAGCCTCCGTCAATTACCGTATGACTTGTGGATACTTCTGAAGTTGGGTTACGAAAGCTCCAATTTACACTTCCCAACAGCCCGTAATATGAATACCAATGCCTGATATTATAACTAGAAACACTAATAAATTACTTCCCATTAGGTTTGATCCATTGCCACCGACTGTCACGAGAGTGACGACCAGCGGTTAAGTGGTTAATCATGGTCACTTAATACTAAGTCACACGCATACACATTTTTTTTTTTTTTTTAGCTTGATTCCCTTACAACTAGAGGTGCCAGTATCACTTCTTTTATACTTCGAACTTTCCATGGCAAGGCAGAAGGCAAAAGGAAAGCATTTCTCAGCACTAGATGACAGTCAGAATGGCACGACCACCGAAGGCAAGCAGCAGACTGACGCCACGTGTCCGCCTGGCGCCATTTGTCCCCCTACCTCCGCATTTCGGCCTACTTACATACAAGGTCTCGGCCTGAGTTCTGCTAACCAAAAATTCCGTCTTCTAAAAGTTCGACTTATGAAGGGTTTACTGTACTGGAACATCTGGGTAGCACCTTGTAAATATGTGTGTGTGTGTGTGTGTGTGTGTGTGTGTGTGTGTGTGTGTATATACACACACACATTATATATATTCATTCATTATCCAATCCTATGTCACCCCACAGAGGAGCGTAGGAGCCCGGGGCTAGGAAAGTTGGTCATGACATTTAAGATGAGAGTGACCAGCTCACTCATCCTTGAATGGCATTACGTGAGCAATAAACCCCAATCACCCCTTGGATATAAACTTTCACCGGCTCAATCCGACTGAAGCGCCATAATTACCCACTAAACCACCAGGCGCCAAAATTTGGTTATGTGGTTACCATCCAGCGTAGTAAATGGTTTCCTGGTGTGCAGGAAACCATTTGGCTTGTCACTCAGTGTAGAGTCATCCACAGGCAGAAGGATGAGGAAAGAATGAAGGCAAGAAAGACAGAAGAGGGAGTGTAAAGTCACCCGTAGGCAGAAGGACAAGGAAAGAACGAAGGAAAGAAAGACAGAAGAGGTATATACAGTATGCATTTACCTATTTGTAGTATACAGGAATTGAGCTAAGCTCGTGTTGTCCCGTCTCCATATCTACATTCATCTAATCTAGTTTTAAATACATGAATGTTTTTCGCCTGCACCACCTCTTCGTCTAAGTCATTCCAAATACTTATGCTTCTATTCGGGAAACTGAACTTTTTGAGATCATTAAGACATCTACTTTTCCTCAACTTGAAGCCATGACCTCTTGTTCTTCCATCATCCAACACAAAAAGATCCTCTCTATCCACCCTTTCCAATTCTCTTACATTTCTAAATATCGTGATCAAGTCACCTCTTTCCCTTCTCTCGTGCAATGTTGGTAACTTCAGTTTTTCCAATCTCTCCTCGTAGGTGAGTTCCCTTAAACACGGTATCATCTTCGTTGCCATCCGTTGGACCCTTTCTAGTTTATCAATATGCTTCTTCAAATGAGGTGACCATACCACCGCCGCATACTCTAGTCTTGGTCTTATCATGGTCACTATCAACTCCCTCAACAT
>JAGKTI010001370.1:50668-63877 GCA_018397915.1 Birgus latro | reverse complement strand
AGACAGACAGATAGACAGACAGACAGACAGACAGACAGACAGATGTAAAAAGGGCAATACATTGGTACAATGTTAAAACATAACTAACCTTCTTTTTGTCAATATCTTTTCTGTCAAAAGCACATTTTTGTTTGCACTGATCACAGGACAGAGGTGGGCCATACTTCCGTTCTGAATTGGTGCAACGCTGGCACTTGTTGCCGATGAATGCAGCTATTACATTGCAGTATTCACACGCTGATGGCTTCCCATATTGCTTCACCATAGATTCACACTTCTTGCAGATTGTCACCGTGCTGCTTTTACTGCAACAGAATGTTACACAGAAAATGAAGAAAAACACTAAACTCACCTTCACTGTATTAAAACAGCACACTACACAGAAAGTGAAGAAAATCACTAAAGTGACCTTCACTGCAATGGAATAGCATGTTCTGTTCATCTATCACCCAATCTTAATCTCCCCCCACACACACACACTGAAAGTGCATAGTGTGTTGGGATTGTCTACTCAGTCTAGATATTTATGGCAAAAGTGACCAGTCACTCACCATTGTCATTATGTGAGCAATAAACTCCAACCATCCATAGGAAATGAATCTTTAAGGGCCTCATCAGTATACCTGGAGAGACTCAACCCAGTACCTACTTGGCATCCATTTGGTTTGATTGTTGGCATCCATGTGTTCCTGTAAACTGTTTCCTTGCCTACAGGAAACAATATGACTGGTCACTCAGTGTGACCATCTGAAGGAAGCACTACATTGAATGAATGGATGGTAGTGCCCCCACCTACACAGAAAATGAAGAAAATATATCAAACAGAAGTTCATTAAAAACATAACTGATTTGGGTCACCTTTTTTTTATAGTCTTTTCTGCTATTATGGGATCATTAAATCACAGAAAAACTGCTTAGTAAAGTTCCTTCCCAATCTATATATCTGACTGGCAAGTTTCCTCTAGGTTACAGTACCAGCTGTATGGAAAATGTTCTGATATTTTAAAAAATACAACTGACTCTTAATGAGGACTGCCTGTAAAATGATACAAGTAAAAGCTACGACAATGCTACTCAAGAGACACCTCTCTTACCTTCATCAGCAGTATGCATCCACATCATGCCAAAAAGTGACACTTCTGACATAAGAAACTGCTTTGTTTTTGTTTCGTTTATAAAGGCTCCATCATGCTTGCATGCATCAGCCTTGGTCACTTAATGGCGGCTCTCCATGCTGCACGATCTCTGGTAGCCTCCCTACTGTCCTTTATCCCTGAAGTCACACTCTATGACCTCATCCCAGGTCTTTTTTAGTCTGCCTCTTGGAACCCTACCCCTGACATTCACACTTCTCACCTTCTGCACCACTCACCCACACACACAAGTAACGTTAGTGAGGGAATCCATTTCTATTACCTTTCATATATTTAATAACACGACAGGAGGAGTTGCAAAACAGTACAGTATTATGTATATAAACAATCTGCGTGTACAGTAATGGGTTAGTTGTCTGATACAATACCATATCCCTCATTCTCCATCTCATACTACCACAGCACTCTCCAACACTTGTACACCATCCTGCTTAAACCTCTAACACTGTGAGACAACTGATAATATTAAATGGGAAACAGTAGTTTCACATCTGAAGCAATGAAAAGATTTATTTATTATTTGGAAGGTATTAAGAATATATGGAGTGGATGGGAAGTTGTTGAAGGCAGTGAAGAGTATGTATGAGGGTGCTAAGGCTGCAGTGCGTGTGGATGGCAAACTGAGTGAGTCTTTCCATTTGAAGGTTGGATTGAAACAAGGATGTGTCATGTCTCCATGGTTGTTCAATCTGTATATGGATGGGGTTATAAAAGAGATACAAGGTTGGGCAGTGGATGTTGAAGTGGCCCTAGTGAGAGAGGACAGTGTGTGGAAACTCCCTGTACTGTTGTTTGCAGATGATACTGTGTTGTTGAGTGAAGACGAAGGGGAGCTGCAAGGCTTTGTAGATGAGTTTGGGAGAGTGTGTAAGAAACGGAATCTAAAGGTGAATGTGGGGAAGAGTAAAGTGATGGTCTTCGAGAGAAGTGAAGCCAGTGAGTGTACAGTGAGACTGGATGGGAAGGATATGGAGAATGTGAGTGAATTTAAGTACTTGGGCAGTGTGATGAGTAAGGATGGTAGTCTGGAGGGTGAAGTGCTCGAAAGGGTACAGCAGGGAAGGAAGGTTGCTGGTTCGTTGAAAGCAGTGATAAGAAACAGGGAGATGAGCATGGAAGTGAAAAAGTTGTTACATGACAGTGCTGTGATACCGACTCTGACATATGGAAGTGAAGCTTGGACCCTGTTGGAAGGACAGAAGTCAAGAGTGAGAGCAGTGGAAATGAGTTATTTGAGAGGAGCATGTGGAGTCACATGAAGAGACAGACTAACAAATGAGGAAGTGAAGGAGCGTTGTGGTGTGGTTGAGGATGTGATGGGAAGCGTTAGGAGAAACACGTTAAGGTGGTTTGGGCATGTGGAGAGGATGGAGAGTGAAAGATTGACGAGGAGAGTGTATGTGAGTGAGGTGGAGGGGGCGAGAGGAAGGGGGAGGCCGAGGATGAGATGGGGGGATGGAGTGGAGAGGTATATGAGAGAGGGGGGTGTGAGTTGGGATCGTGGTAGTGAAATGGCAGGGGACAGAGTGACATGGAGGCGTTTTGTTTGTGGCCACCCCATTCGGGATTGAGGCGTCTGGCAATAGATAGATAGATAGACATTTTCTATTTATATATTCTTATAATGTGTCAGACTGCGGGCAAAGGCTTTAGGGTCTATCCCAAGTCCCAGTAATCCTCTTACACACCACATGTCACCACTTTGGCACTAACACCCACCAGCCATACTGGATACATGCTAGGGCTGTCTCATACAGGTCTGGTGTACCGGTATTTGCGGAGGTATATTTATGACACGTTTGTGGATCTTCCGGTAGATCAGTAGAGTCTGCTTTTTCATGAAATTCAAATCCTTAAACTGCTCCCTGTCCCAGCTGGGATTCAAACCTGGGTCCATTAGGACTGTAGGCTGCCTCTCTACCGATTCAGGCACCACCTTCCCCAAATACTGGAGCTACATGTTTTAAAAAATGACGGAAATAAATGCAGTAATCAAAGATACTGGTAACCTACACCAGCACCAAGAAATGGGAAACTAAGTCTGCACCATGTTCATCCAATGTAATGCTCTGTTGGGTAGGACTGAGATTCAAGAGCTGTGATATCAGAAACAAGTTTTGTCATTGCTGCATCTGTAATTGATTCATAACTTGTATGGCTGTATTTTTCAATCTACTGGATGCACTTCCACAGCAACGTGCTTATCTATCAGCCAATTTACCTACAATCTAACATACCCTATAGAAGCACTTGCCAACTTAACTCACAATTGTACCTGTATTTCCAAACAACACATAGTCAAGATCAGAAATGCACCTCATGCTAACATACTGTGTATGTTAGAAGCCTTTCTCTTTGTTTTGTAGGACAGCTGTTAATCAGTTTATACAATAAAAAATTACTGAGATACTGTAATATGAAAAAATATCTACTAGTCAACTCTTCACCAAAGAGTGACTGGACCACCTGGTTCATATCCTACATGTCAATTGTTTTCGTTTTCGTTTTTAGAAGGCTGCAACATGCTTGCATGCGTCGGCCTTTTTGGATTGGAGCGTGTAGCATTTTATGACCGGATGCCCTTCCTGATGTCTACCAATGACCCATGGGTGGATTCGATCCTCTGACCCTACGGCCAGAGCGGAGCGCTCTAACCCACTGAGCCACGGCTGCTACAATATGAAATGAATTTGTAATTTACAGACAATTAGGTAACCAGGAGTGCATTTGCAAGTTAGTTTGTTAAATATGATACAGCAACTGTATGCCACTGGTCAGGAAGTACAATGATTATAAAATAACTAAAAATTAAGTCTGGTCAGTTATGCCATAAAGCTGGGAAGCATAAATATTGGTACCATAGACACTGAAACAGTATTCCTGTGTAGAATACAACAAAGACCCTTTTTAACTGGAGAAAAGACTAAGCAAACCATGAACAAAACTGATTAGGGCATGATCACTGACCCAGAGCTCAAAACTGATTAGGGCATGATCACTGACCCAGAGATTAATAGGCTCCTGCATCTATTGGGGATGGGTTGGTGTGTCTCAATAAACAAGGCCTATCCGGTGCACCACTCAAACTAATATTACAATTAATGCAAATTGTTCATTAACATGGCATTATTGTGATGCAGATGAATGTTGGTATGTGCACTCTCAGCCTGAATACTCTTCACCCTTGTGGAATTGATGTGGAGAGGTTGCACTAAAACAACTAGACAAAATTCAGAACAAAGCCATTAGAATTATTAATAACCCTGCTATTATGAATAAACTACCTCCCCTACAAGTAAGAAGGAATGTTGCCTCCCTTGCATTATTTTAGATATTTTTATGGCCATTGCTCAGATGAAGTTGCAACCATTGTGCCACCTCTCCATGACTTCCCTTGTGCTACATGGGCATCTGGTAGTGTTCATGACTGGAATGTCACACAGCCATATTGCAGAACTTCTGCCTATCAGAATTCTTTAACTCTCTGAGCTGCATCTCTCTGGAACTTGCTTCCCCAGAGTTGTTTCCCCCCAAACTTCAACCTATAGCTGTTGAAGTTCAATTGTTACAGATATTTTGTGAATGGAGGCCACCAGTAATCTGATGTATGGATTAATATTTTTTTACTGATTTGTTTTTCCTTCCTGTAAAAAAAAAAAAAAAAAGTTAAGGCTGCAACTGTTCTTAAAGGTAATGCTCATTGACCTGTAATTTCAAACATCTCTTTCATTTGCTGTCTTGGTTCCACTTAGGCTACGAATGAGTGCCAGCAGTAGCACATTCACAAAGGGTTCTTTGTACCTTCACATCCTAACCAATTAACCAGCCTTTTAGAATACAATACTGGCACAGCCTCCTATTACTCTTCTATGCTTAAGTGATCTCTCAAATCTTGCATTCCACTTTCATACAGACTACCAGTATACAAACTGCTCTTTCCCAGCACAGCTATCTGCATAGCAGTTCATCTCCGTTTCTCTCCTAATCCTATCCCACCCAATTTGGATCATAGAAATCCAGAGATAAGCTATTCAGTCAAGACATTTAATCTGTTTGCTGTGGCACGTCTTTTACACGGCATTTCTGGTAACCTGCTGTGTCTTCCAATCATAGAGTACTGTTTATAAAGGCCTTCTTGCATGCATTGGCCTTGGTCATCTAATGACAGCTCTCAATGCTGCTTTATCTAGAGAAAATAAAAATTAAAATAAACAAAAATAAGGCATGATGCACATGTTTACCAGCCTGTTTGGTAAGCAGCAAGAGGCAGACTGAAGCAACCTTTGTCTCATGTGGTGGGCGATGGTGCATATTTCCTATCCATCTGGGTGCTAATGGGCTAAAATATGTCCTGATGACTGAAGACATCTCAAAACTGTGACTTCAACTCATTACAACATGCAGATGAGGTGCCTAGAGTCTACTACAGTAGTTTGTTTCACTAACAAGTAGAAAGACTGACTTACTGGTGTACAGATTTTTAATTCATCATCATCATCCAATCCTGAGGAGTGTATGAGCCCAGGACTAAGCAAGTTGGTCCTGACATTTACAGTAATATGAGAGTGACCAGCCTCACCCATCCGAGTGGCATTACGTGAGCAATAAACTCAAACCACCCCTCGGATATAACCCAGCACAGGCTCAATCCGATTGGAATGTCTTAATTTCCCACTAAGCCACCAGGCTTCATAATTTGGTTATACGGTTACTATCCAGCATAGTAAATGGTTCCCTGGTGTACAGGAAACCATTCGGCTTGTCACTCAGTGTAAAGTCACCCATAGGCAGCAGGAAGTGGAAAGAATGAAGGAAAGAAAGACAGAAGGAGGAGTGCAGAGTCACCTGTAGGCACCAAATACAGAAGAGGAAAGAAGGAAAGATGGAAGGAAGAGAGGAATGAGCAATTACCCGAGAGCAGCACTACATTCAGTAAGTGGATGATGTGCCCCCACCTACCACTAGATTTTTAATTACTGTATAATAAGCTTTTCTATGACATTTCTTGAAGTGAAGAAGATAAATTTTCCTAAATCTCCCACACTACAGACATCCCATCTGACAGGTTGGCTATACCGGTATGACAGACTAGGGATTAATGTGAGCACTGGATGCACTAAATAAACCTACACTCTTCGGCTTTAAACTCTAATGGGTCACAACTGGTTGGAGTGCCTTAACCCACAAGGCCATCAGATGTCCAGTTACAGTATGCTACTGTACAGTAATCCCTCGATTATCTGGACGCCCATTATCTGAAAAATCCATTGCCCAGATGCTTTGATCTGGCTGTTCGAAACCATTATTTGTACATTTTTCCATTTTATCCAGATAAAATGCTTGGGTCCAGGTGGGAATAGCCTAGTGGCACTGCACCATCTGGCTAGGTAGTTCATCCAGCATCCACTAGAGACCCCCCTCAGTCATTCCCAGTTCCTGCGCAGCGACCACACAGTGAACAGCTCCTCTCGGACAGTTGTTATGGCGGCGCATGTGGTGGCTTTTGTGGTTGTTCCCTACCTGCTTCAGGCCTTTCTATTTCTTGCATGCCTCTGCCTAGGGAGTGTGATGATGGCCCCTCCACCTGGGAAATGGATGAGGGTAGTGCTTACTGAAGAAGAAGCAGGAGACCCTGGCTAAGATTGATGCAGGATGGTCAAATTGTAAGTGTTGACGATTTTATTCTAGCTTACTGTACTGTACCATGATTTTTTCTATTTTACCATGATTTTATTCGATTTTAACATTATGTTCAGTGTGCCCAGTGTATTTTTCTTGTGCAGCCATTTTTTTTTCATGATTTTTTCACATCACTGCAGGGTCTGGCCCTCCTGTGGTAATTGCTTGTCTGTGGTTGATGGGTCTGCTTGACCATGGTAATTGCCTGGCTGTGGTAGTACTAGATGTAGTTGTTTCCTAGGCAGTCTAGCCAAACAGTCCCAAGTCCCTGGTGGGGGGGTGGGGGAAGAGAGAGAGAGAGAGAGAGAGAGAGAGAGAGAGAGAGAGAGAGAGAATATGAGTTAATTTTAGTATATACTGTAATCCCTTGATTATCCTACACAACACCAAATGGTGTTGTGATGAGGAGAGGTAGGCTAAGGTGGTTTGGACATGTGGAGAGGATGGGGGATGATAATTGGGTACAGGGGGTGAGAAGTGTTAATATTGGGGGAGGGGTTGGGAGGGGTAGACCGAGAAAGACTTGGGACGAGGTCATTAAGTGTGACTTAAGGGTTAAGGGACTGAACAGGGAGGCTGCCAAAGATCGAGCAGCATGGAGAGCCGCCATTAGGTGACCAAGGCCGACGCATGCAAGCATGTTGGAGCCTTCAAAAACGAAATGAAACGAAACGAACACAGCCAAAGGCATGTCCGAAAAGTTGATCTGTCCAGATAATGGATTTCTCCCCTGGCCCCCCTTTGTACATAACCTAACTTTTGAAAGTCACCACTTCAGTACATCGTACAATATTTGTTCCTGTTATTTAACAATACTCTATCTGGACAAGCAGAGCAGTAAACCACAGCCTGGCTATGGTTTACAAGTCTGCTTGACCAGATAGCATTAAATGACAGGAACAATGTTGTACGATGCACTGAAGTGGCCTTTTACAATGACTTTCAAAGTTAGGTTATGTACAAAGGGGGGCCAGGGGAGAAGTCCATTATCTGGATGGATCAACTTTCTGGACATGCCTTTAGCTCTATTATGTAGGACAATCAAGGGATTACAGTGTATACTAAAACTGACTCATATTCTCTCTCTCTCTTTCCAATTTACATCAAACCTTTACCATTTGTACACAGACAACTTAACACATCACATGTTAGCTACCCTCTTCAGTATTTATGACTACTGTACTGTCATCACTTAACCTCCTCATTATTCCATCCAAATATAACCAATTCAGACTCATAAACCCAGATATTTTATTCTGCTGCAGGGTAAACCAGAAATCACAAAAGCCTGTAATTGTGGTCCTTGGCTCACACAGACATGAACTTGAAAGACTGTGGAATCTGGCCAGATTAACTCCTTCACTCTGATAAAAATTTTCACTTAATTCTTTGCATCCTTCAGATGATTTTATTCAGCTTTGGAGAAACTCTTTAACTAGAAGGGTTATTTACAGTAAAAGTCCTCTCATTCAGCATCTTTGGGACCAAGCAGGTGCCGAAAGAGCAGAAACTTCTGAATGACCAAGAAACCCTGTCAAAAAGTTTCCAGTAATCATGGTCAGTCACCCCAATGCAATCAGAGTGTCTAATAAGTATTACTGGTCAGCCCTAAGCATTAAATAGACCTTCTGTTTCTTAAGGTCATATATAATGGAAAAGCTCACACCGAAATCTTCCATTATCTTCTTCCTAGGAGAACACCAGCCTCCAACTTATTCAATAATTCAATCTTCTTGGTGATAGTCAGCACCTAATAGGTGCATTTTTTCACATCAGTAGGCTTCCCACAAACAGATGTCATAGCGCAACACGAGAACAAGAGGATGACCGTAAAATAGCACAACAAAGTTTCCAAACTTTTGAAAGTTCCCACTCACAAAGCCAGACACTCAAGAGTCATTAAGGCCAACGGTCCATGCAGTGTTGGCAAGCAGAAATCTTCAAAAGCGCTAAGTTCAACTTTAATATGTGCTAAGCTATCGGTGAATTGTTCAAACTTTCGTGCTACACTGGACCTCATAACACCCTAGATATAGAAGAAACGCTAATATTTATTAGCACTAATTATTATGAAAAGCGCTAGATCAAGTGCCAACAGTGCCAAATTGCCCGATAGGCTCAGCATATGTGCTGAAGAGCAGAGAACTTTTGTAATGGGACTGTTTATGAAAACCGTCAAAAAGAATGGAAATCGTACCATGCGACCAGATGCCGAAAGTGAGGACTTTTATTGTAGTCATTAACCTGTTCACTTTGATATCTTTCCCTAATAATGACAAATCATCTGGAGGTGGCACAAATGAGCAGAAACAATGTGTCATTGGACTGAAGGAAATATGTGGGATCTTTTGTAATGATGAAAGACTGTCAGCTGCAAGAAAGAGGTACCTTCAGTCTGTGTTGTGATATAACTGTATGGGTAGAGCAGACTTTTTTTAATCCCTTCAAACTAGTAACATGTTCAATACCGATTTATTCTTCCTAAAAACAAACAATTTTATGATGCCTTCATGACACTATCTTGGATTTCATTGTGTGAGTACTTGCTGCAGTTCAGGTATGTCTTGGAGATACTAGGGCAAAACAGGTTTAAGAACCATTGAGTTAATGGACAAATGACCCATATAACAAGTACTCAGCTGAAAGCTGTTCTTTCTGATCATCACAATACAGACAGAGACAATGACAACAACGACAAGGAGGAGGAGGAGGAGGAAAGCAAACAGCAACAGACCTTCTGGCCCTTTTGAGGCTGTTTGTTACAGAGAAGGCTATGACTACAAGATATATCTCTACATGCTGAAGGATAAAGAAAGTAAAGCAAGAAGGCTCCCCTCACCCCCAAACCCTCCAGGAAAAATAGAGAAAAACCACCATGCAGCATGGAAAAACTGACATGGAAATTTCAAAGGAAATACTGGAAAGGAAAGGTCACATTCTATACTACTTTATCTTTAAGCTACCTGTTTGAGTAGCTTGAAAGAGAAAGTAATCAAATAAACTAATAGCTACATTATAAACGGGTTCGTTGAGTTAATGGAGAATCTGTAGACATAACATGAATACGGTAATCCCGTGGTCTCAGTTGGACTCTGTGGGAATTCAGAAGATAAAGATACACGTGAATATAGCTAATAATCCCGTGGTCTCAGTTAGACTGTGGGAAGAACTTAAAACATTATCACACAGAATATTCTTCCGTACACTGATCTTATTGGTGGCCTTTGGAGATGCCATTTGTGAACACAGAAAAGGTCACATGTGGATCCAGTGAATCCAAGAATTTTTGTGTGTCCAATTAAAGGATTGGTTCGCTAAACTGTGACACACGTGTGGCTGAGATTCATTTCCTTCAGTAGTGAAAATAATGTGAGTGCATTTAAGTACTTGGGTAGTGTGATGAGTACGGACGGAAGTATGGAGGATGAAGTGCTTGAAAGGGTGCAGCAGGGAAAGAAGGTTGCTGCGTCGTTGAAAGCAGTGATAAGAAACAGAGAGGTGAGCATGGAAGTGAAAAAATTGTTACATGACAGTATTGTGATACCAACTCTAACATATGGAAGTGAAGCTTGGACCCTGTTGAAAGGACAGAAGTCAAGAGTGAGAGCAGTGGAAAACAGTTATTCAAGAGGAGCATGTGGAGTCACATGGAGAGACAGACTAACAAATGAGGAAGTGAAGGAGCGTTGTGGTGTGGTTGTGGACGTGATAGGAAGCGTTAGGAGAAACACGTTAAGGTGGCTTGGGCATATGGAGAGGATGGAGAGTGAAAGACTGATGAGGAGAGTGTATGTGAGTGAGGTGGAGGGGGCGAGAGGGAGGGTGAGGCTGAGCATGAGATGGAGGGATGGAGTGGAGAGGTACATGAGAGAGGGGGGTGTGAGTTGGGAGTGGGGTAGTGAAATGGCGGGGGAAAGAGCGACATGGAGGCGATTTGTCTGTGGCCACCCCGTGTGGGATTGAGGCATCTGGCAATAGATAGATAGATAGTGAAAATAATGTAAATCAAATTGGTTAGTAAAGCTGCTTTTTTTTTTTTTTTGTAACATCCACTGTTCTAGACATGTTCAGTTATGCTGGGGCAACTTTGTTGAATTGTGCTTGTTACATCACTGTGATAATTTAATTCAGGCTCTAGTCAGAACCTTAATTTTAAAACCCCTCTATACTCATGGTGTTACTGGAAACCATTTCCAACCTCTTCCCTGAGAGATCTCTCATAAATCCTTCAGCTTGAGATTTCATGTATATCATATTCTTTCAATCCGCACACAATTTTATTAATCTCTGGAGGGTTCAAACTGGAGGAGCTAGATACAGCCTTCATAAACCCATTCACTGATACAGGTCCTTTGTAAGTTAAATAATCTGGTGGTTGCAAGAACAAAACAGAAAAATACTGCATGTCTTGGGATGGAAGTGACTGAGCTGAATAAGTACTGTAGTTCAGTAGTAACAAGCATAAGGTTTAATCACAGGGAAGCAAGTGCTGTGTTTGTACTGCTCAGTTTCCTGAAATAAGATAAGAACATGTATGAAGTTGAAGAACAGGATATGCTGACACTGCCTGAAAGGACTTGGCTTTGCTGAACTGCAAGGAAGTTTTTTTTTTTTTTTTTTTTTTTTTAAAGGAGAGGTCATTATCACGCGAGCAGTTGTTCTGGTTTTGGTTAGCAAGGATATAACACGCTACTTCATCAAACGCTTTGCTACCAGCCTATCACCCGGGAGGGGCTCGGGGACGGGTATTGTTTTCGTTCGGTTTGTTTGTCTGTCAGTTAACAACTTTACACGAAAACTACAGGTGCGATGCTGACTAAAATTACAGGGATGATGGGCTATGACCTTCTGATCATCTGATTACATTTTGGGCCAAAGCCCAGGCTGTAGGCCTCCCCTCCCCCTCCCTCAAAAAAATTGTTTTCTCACCATAACTCCTTTCAAATTCATCATTTTGACATGAAAACCAAAACATAATGGTGGATCTTTCAAATCTGCATCCAATAACATGCCTCGTTACATCAGGGGGATCACCCTCCCAGTTAGAAGAGGGGGGTTGGGCCTAAAATTTCAAATGGGCATAAAACTGTTATTTTCACCCAATTTACTCCAAATTTGATATGCGACATCTCTGACTAGATATCCGGTTGTGTTTATAATAACGTCCACACTAAAATGACTGCCAGGGATGGGTTTGCTGTGCTTTGGCACCACTTCTTGTTTATATCTGTATCTCTTACTGCTACTATAATTCTTAATAGGGACTGTTTCTACATGAATTCATCCCCTTTAAAAAAGGTGCGTGGTGACTGCTTATCTAGAAATCCAAAGTTACTGAGATTCTAACAGTGGAATAAGTGCATGTATGTGTGTGTGTGTGTGTTGGGGGGGAGGGGGATCTTTGCTCAAATGGGACTAGCAAGACGTCTGATGACAATTCACGTACAGTATGGTTCTCAAAGTAGTTTGTAAAAAGTTTTGTGGCTCCTGAGCTAACCTGAGTGTGAACCCAATGGACTGCAGGAATCCAGCCATTTCAAAAAGGAGAACTTTTGTTGGTTACATTTATGGCTCCTCTGTATCATAAGCACTGTATATAAGGTGAATAGAAGATCCATGGCATTAGGAACTGCATTACAGTCATGTACAGGTATTGTGGAATACTGTACTGTACTTCTTGAACCAGTTTCTACAATTTATACACTATCAGACTGTCCTGTGAATCCAGCAAAGAGAGGTCTTTTGGTATTCAGGTCAGTAGTATTACCTCCATATATATCACTAGAAAAGTCTGGCAAGGATGATAAGGACACCTTGTAAGTTGGGAGGATGACATGGGTAGTGAGATACCATTACAATGCTTTCTTGTCTATTTTAACTAGTGGTAGATCTTGCTTTTCTCTACACTGGCTGTCAAGTATTCAATGTTACTTAGTTTGTGAGTTAGTGAAAACAGTACAGTACTACTATGGGTGAGGATGAAGTGGCTACCACCTTCTCTAATGTTGTTCTCTACTGGCTTAGCAAGGTGTTGCTGATTAACAACCAACAACTGGATTAAGTTCGATCTTTTTTTATTAATCCATACAGATCTACACATCAAACCTGAGTGCTATTTTCCGGGTAGCTATCCCAAGACAACTCCATTCAGTTGTAAGTAAATCTTCCGTTTTCAATGGAGAATACGAAAATATGGCAACAAAATAACACACTTGTCCATATATGAGCCTATACAAAAGGAAGCACAAAGCTGTTCCCACTCCTTCGTATATGCTACTACTCTCACAGGAAGGATTTTACAGCAACAACCAATCTCCTTCCAATGAATGCACACACACACACACACACACACACACACACACACACACACACACAC
>JAGKTI010001370.1:29699-41018 GCA_018397915.1 Birgus latro | reverse complement strand
TTATGTGATGTTTTAAGTGACTCTTTTGATAAAACCAAGGCAAGAGTATTTATGCAAGATTCTGCCCCTGCACATGTTGCAAAGTCAGTGAAACAGTGGCTAACAGACTGTGAGGTTCCCTTTATTCGAGATTGGCCCGGAAACAGCCCAGATATCAATCCCATTGAGAATTTATGGGTGCACATGAAGCGGCAGCTGCGTAGTATGGACACATCATCTTTGCCTAAACTTGAGGCTGCAGCTATGGAGCAGTTTTAGTCCGTCTGTTCAGCAAAACTACGCCATCAGTCTCCCCAGACGCCTTAAGAAGATAATAAAGGTGAAGGGGAATGCCAGTAAACACTAAATTCAATGGTGAGTGTTAATTTATTTGTTTCTCCTTGCTAACCACAAGAATGTTTTCTTTTTTTAAGATGGCGTCAACACTTTCCGCGCCTACTGTATATACAGTAATCCCTCATTTATCCAGACATGCAGTATCCCGACATGTTCATTATCTAGATACTGGACCTTGGCTCTATTAAACCATCATCCGAATTTACTTCCTATTATCCAAACGTAAAAGTCCCAGAGAACTTTGGCCAGCCAGCCAACATGTTAAAACATTTGGTACTGTGGCCGATGAATGGTCCAAAGTCATGTGCTGGTCCAATCACTCCCCACGAACCTCCAGCTCCCGAGTAATGCGACTGTAACTCACAAGTGGTGTCAAAATATCTGTATGCATCCACACCAAATGTCCAAAGTCGTGCAGCCACTGAGGTGTCTTTCCCAACTGCCCCCATGCATCGAACACAGACCAAAAACCACAAGTACATGTTCGGTGACAGCAGCCATCCGCTGCTCTACCTAACGTCCTAAGTTGTCCAGTCACCGGGAGCTTTGTTTTCGAATGGCCACCATGCATCTAACAGACCACATGCGATGACTAAATATATGGTAAAAGCATCTGTCCACCTCATGACAGAAGGGTGAAAATCCTGCCCACAGCCTTGCTTCGCCCCCCCTCCCATCCCTTCTCCCTACCCTCCCAGCTCCCCCCTCACTCCCTCCCCTCCTTCGCACTGATGGCACTGACTCATGAGTTTTCAAGCTTATTTGCAATTTATTTAAATATTGTACTTGTACTATTCGGCATATCGAAATCCCGAAGTGACCACGAGAAATTCATACAATTCTGCATCTAGACATTTGCTTAACTCTTGGAAGGTGCTGGCAAAATTTTGCACTAGGATGGTGGAAAGTTATATGATGGTAAGTTTTACTTCTGAACACAATTTATTTTCACTGCATTTCTGTACTATTACTCATCAGTTTTCTGTGTTTTCATTACCGCAGCTTATCTTAAAGTACAAACACCAGTGAAGATGATGATATACCATTTATACCAATTTAACCAATTTCCCGTGGCATATTTGGTTGCGGAATTTTTTTGTGGCCCGGGAGCAGTTATCACTGAAGTCGTATACCATAAAACACCATACCTTCAGACATTTTTTATGTGTTTTAATGAATAACTCTGTAAAATGGTGCAATTTTATCCCTGTTGGTGTCATGTGGTAGCCAGGGACAGAACCCACTGAATCCATATAATAAAAAAAAATCAGCCACGCTAAACTCGGTGATTTTTTTTTTTTTCATTTTCAAGTGTCCAAAGTTAGGAACAAATTTCCTACCTTCGGACAGCTCTTCCAAACTTCGGACATCGAGGTGTTTGCCCTTTAAACATGAGAATGAAAAATAGCACCTGTCTCTAGACACACTGGTCAAACTTCGGACACTTTAGAAGTTTTTAAAGAATGTCAAAAAAAATATTGGGTACTCGTGGCCCAAGTTATACATATATAAAGAGAAACATTCACAAATATCTTCTTTTTTGAGCTCATAATTTGAGATCACATTAAGATGCATTATATCACACTGTAGTGAGGTTTTCTGGCCACAAATATAACTAAGAACTCTTCAGAAACTTTTTCAGACGAAAAAATCATATAAAAATGCAATGCACATATTCCAAACTGTAAGGGGCACTGATCTCTTTTTCCTAAACAAAACTTCACTTAATAATCAAATAGCTACCTAAGTGACTCAACAAATGCATACTCAGATAACATAATCTAATGTTAAACACTTCGGACAGGTTCTGATGACACCCACGCACCCACTAACATGCACACAAAGCAACAGACACATGCACACACAGGCACATGTTATGTAGGCCAGTATAAATTACTGTAACTAAATAAATAGTATCATTACTGGTTAAGGCAACATACTGGCAATAACTCTGGTACTGGTAGTACTGACTATCTTCTTACAAATCTATATCAAATATTATTATCATTACTTAGGCCAAAGGTTCACATCTACATCAAAAATCATCCTTTTCTTGCAATAAAGTGTTGCTTCTGTAACACCTTCAGTATGTCCTCTTTATGTCACTGCTGTCATCAACCATTGGGTATACAAATGTGTGATACCCTGAACGTGTTTGAGAAACATGACATGTATTTCTGGTTTTACCCTAACAATGGGAGCAATATAATGCCTGTATCTGTCTTTCCTATCAAAGGGAACTCTCACAACTACCCAATTTGAGGGAACAACTTTATCTCCAATAGTCTGGGTAGAGATGACTGTCTGGAATTTATCTGGCTTAAGTAACTTGTATGTCCGAAGCTAGGAATTTTTTCTGGAAAATACAGAGATATTCATTAACAGTCATAGCACGTTTATGCATGTACTGTATATATTTTAAAATAGTTTACTGCCCAGTACTTACAACACTTTTCCACAAATAATCATGACAATCACATTCTTACAACTGAAACTGTTTGTTCTGTGTGAACAAAGTTTTGCAGGGTTAAAAAATGTCTTTTTTTTTCTATTTGATTCATATTTTATTTTTACCTACACATACTCAAGCTACTTTAACAGGACTTATACATAATAATCTTTGAAGATTACGCTACCTACTCATATCATTATTAATTGCAAATATCGCACTCTCTTCCAATACCCTTGAATTACTACATTTTTTTCGCACAATGTCCGAAGTTTGGGCGCTGTCTGAAGTTAGGGTGTTTTACGGTAACAGATTTTCCAGCCATGGATGTTTATTGTTTATGCACTGATTCCTTGGTATTTAGCATTAATATGGACAATCCCATGTGTGTTTTGATAAATATGGCAGATTGACCTGAAAACAGCGCCAAAATTAGAAAGGGTACTGTACATATAATAAGTACCAGTAGGGTGTTTTGTTGGCTTTCAGTGTTTTTTTTTCCATGGTTTTCTTGGTGTTTAGCATTACTCTGGATATTCCTATGTGTGTTTCTAGATATGGAAGATTAACCTAAAAACAGTGCCAAAATTAGGAGGGGTACTGTACAGTCATGGTCATAAATAATCACCTATCCTCTGGTAACCCATCCCTCAGGCTGGCTCCTTTTTGCACAGCAAGTCACACTGGAGTAAGAGGGGCTGAGGGGAAGGGGCTAGAGAGAGAGATGGGAAGGTGGGTGGGGGGACGAGTGATGGTGCGGGAGTTAAGTGAGGGAGGGATATGCGAAGTTGTGGTCACACTATTTGTCTATTTTCTTTCATTCAGGGCATGCTATAAAGGAGTTAATATTCGGTAGATAATGCTGCATTGCACTTTGTATAGCGATGCAAGATAACAAGCTTTAGATAGGTGGTGATATCAAGGGCTGGCTCATGAGAGAAATATACCGATGTGACAGATCAAACATTAATGCAGAGCCATCCAGACTGTGTGGGCCCAGACTGTCAATGCGCGGGAGCCAGAGAACGAGAGGACACGGGCCCACCTCCTCCAGCACACCAAGGACGGGTGGGAGCGGTTCAGACGAAACCAGCAAACCATCAACAACACTGATTTCCTCAGTGCCGCAAAGACTGCAAGAGGTTATTGAAGCTTACAAGGGCTTTCCTGGTTGCTTTGGTTTGAACAAAGACAGTAAACACTGACACAGATATATGCTGGGAGTTTGGGTAGGATTTTGTTTCATTTTCCTTCTAACAGATTATGAGAGATATTGTAATTACATCCACCCACGTGCACAGACATCAAATACATTTACCTTTTATGCAGAATCATTTTAAACAGCCTTTTCAAACAGAGAAGCCATTAATGAGTTGACATGATGGTGATTGCACAGAGGGAGCATATAGCGAGAGGATGATCATATTTACTGAGGACACAGCTGTATTAAAGGTTGCATATGATATTTAATTCCAAAATTTAAAAGCATGTAATGGTAAAGGAAGTTCCTTACATAAACATTACGGAAGTCAAAGCCATCCACATTCCATTCTGCATCCGAAGTTAAAATACATGGATAATCATGAATATGTGGCTCCCTACTAATGTCTGATCTGTCACGTCAGTATACAGTATTTCTCTCATGAGCCAGCCCTTGATATCACCACCTATCTAAAGCTTGTTATCTGACGCTGCTATACAAGGTGTAATGCAACATTATCTACTGAACATTAACTCCTTTATATCATGCCCTGAATGAAAGAAAATAGACAATTATGTGACCACCACTTCGCATTTCATTCTCCTTCTCATACCTAACCTCCATCCCCTCCCTCACTCCATCCTTGCACCATCACTAGTCCCACCCACCCACCTTCCCTTCTCTCTCTGGCTCCTCCCTCTCAGTCCCTTACTCCACTGTGACTTGCCAAGCATAAAGGAGCCAGCCTGAGGCACAGGGTACCAGAAGATAGGTGATTAGTTATGACCATGACTGTACATACAGTAGTGTATAGGTAGGGCATTTTGTGATTTTCATTTTTTTTTTCCCCATGGTTTTCTTGGTATTACTCTGGCTATTCCTATGTGTGTTTTGATGTCTAAATATGGCAGAATGACCTGAAAACAGTGCCAAAATTAGGAGGGGTACTGTGCATACAGTACCGGTAGTGTACAGGCAGGGCATTTTTTGGTTTTCAATGGTGTTTTTGCATGGTTTTCTTGGTATTTAGCATTACTTTGGATATTCCTATCTGTGTTTTGATGTCTAAATATGCCTGAATGATTGGAAAACACAGCCAAAGTAAGCAGAGGTACCCAGTACTATACAAATGAGTTAGGTTTAGGTTGAAGCTTGGGTATAGGTAGGGTCTGGGTATAGTAGGGGCATCTTGTTCATTACCCGGACATGCCTTTGGTTCTATTACGTCAGATAATTGAGGGATTACTGTATATAATATATATATATACATAGTGTACAGTACACACACACACACAAACTTTCACATCATCATCATCATCTGGACCTCTTTTCCCACCCTACGGCAGGGTGAGGCATAGCAATGTCCAGACAACCCAAATTTGCCCAATCCAATGGGCTATGCTTCCATTTACTCATCATTCAAGCCCCCAGAATCTTGGTTCTATTGGATATGTCAAAAACATTCACCATGTTCTGTAGCGTCATATACACGTATCCGATAGAGTCACACACACACACACTGTAAAGGTATGTTGCTACAAAAATGACTCCTTTAATTATGAACTTTTAAAACTACCTGTAGCTATTTATACATTATGCCTGCAGAAAATGCATAACTGGTAGCTACTGTTCACAGATACATAGAGAATTGGTACTTAATACCACATAGCCTAGTTATAAGTTATCAATAGTCTTACGCAACAATGATGATTCCTGCTACATGCTAATGATTTCACTGAGCTTGGCAGACGTACTGTAGTTATGCTTAGTAGACATGATTTTCCCTTGTCCAAACTCTTCCTCCTGGTATAAACCTGATAGCAGCTTTCCTTAACTATTTAACTCCGGGCTGTAACTTTCGTGACGCTCGTTAACCGCGGGCCGTCACTTTCATGACGCTTGGTGGTGATGGATCGAGCTGTGGGCCGTCACTTTCGTGACGCTTGGTGGTGATGGCTCGAGCTGTGGGATGTCAGTTGGGTGCCTCTGTTTTCTTTTTAAGTAGCCGGGGCTTTCAAAATATGAATATACTGTATATGAAAAACTGTAGGAGAATCCTGAGTGCTGTTAATATCACTCAGGCTAGTTTTGACCAATATTTTTAAAAAATAAGTCAGAGTGCGAATTACCACCAGATGGAAGTGCCAGGACCGCCTCACACAACCCCGCGGTTTAGGGGTTAATGTTTGTACTAAAGGAAGAGCAAATAAATTTTTTGAAAAAAGGGGCAGCTATATTTTATTTGAAATTACTGTATAAGAAAAAATGTAACTTAACAAAACCATCTTGGCCACAGCTTAAATGAAATACCTGTTACATGGTTTTCTGGGGGAGAGGGAGGAGTGAGTTGGTGGTTTTATCTGGAGGAATACATGTGATTTTGCAGAGAAATTGATGTCAGGGTCACATCATCACACATTCTACTAAAACTTGAATGTAACTTTCAAGATTTTTCGGCAACCAATTCAAGAAAATCACTTTCTCCACATCAAGCCTTGGCTGCCTCCAATCCTTACTTTGGGACTGTTTGATGGATTATTTATCTGCATTACAGATACGGTACAAAACCTAACAGAATCCAACCCACCCAAGAAAGTCATGTCTTTCGCTCTGATCTGGTGATTCCTTCGTCCTAACCTTGACAGTCATTAGAGCTACTGTACTTGGTAATTTTGTAGTCTGGCTCATAATGGCTGTACATTTTTTTCTGTATGATCTATGATATTTTCTCATCATATTGTGGGGGGGGGGGTCTCCATAGCATTTCCTTCAGAAACATACCTTTATAGGGATTTCATGTTTGTCCTGAAAATTACTTCCCGTAAGCATGGCATTTGAATCAAGCTGGATCTTGCAACAGATATCTTAAAGTGACTTCCGATCATGCTCCCCCATCAATCTTTCTACGGTATTTTTTTCCAATTGTGCTGCTCACTGTCAACCGTCGTAGAATGATCCAATCAAGTAGCAGAAGGGAGCATAATAATAGCCCAAGCTTTGCTCTTAGCCAATCAGTGATATCCAACATCACAGAGGTGAACTTGGTAAAATTCAGGGATAATGTTTACAAAACCATAATACCAAATTCCTAAGGCACAGTAACATAAATCAGTTTACTGCAGTTTCCAGTCAACTTTCTTCTGTGACATTACCATACGGTACTTCAGCAAAGTAAAAATAAGTGAGATATTGTGGGGTCTCTAAAGTATGGCTGTGCTGGCTGTTTGCATGTTCTGTCCATTAAAGGCAATCCATTTTCATTTCTTGGTGCTGCATTATGGCTACTGACAGTAAGCTTTTCTTTTCGCTAGAGCATTATGGTTCTGATTCAGCCAATCACAGGGCTGGAAGTGGGTCTGTCAATTTTCAAATTTTAAATTAGTCATGATGGACTCTGCCAACAACTCAGGATGAGTGGAAATTGGTCACAGTTAGGCTTGAATGACATGGATCTATGTTAGGTTAAGTGGCATTTGGGTAGGTAAATGACTAAAATGGCCTGAAATTAATTCTTTGTTTATTTTGGGGAAAATATGGAAAAAAAAAGAAAAAGAAAAAAAGCTAGGCTGGGGTTAATGTTTACAAGCCTTAACAGTACAGTATCGTACACTGAAGACCTCACAATCTCAGTTGTACTTTTATTTGTGGAAGAAACTTTAGAGGAAAGATGATATGGAACTGTGCAATGAACTGATTCACATTATTATTTCTTAAGAATTCGGTGTTATGGGTTTGTAAACATTTACCAGTACTGCATTCAGTTTCAACCCACATGTTCACTCACTCAAAAGTAAATCTGCCAGTTCAGAGAACACCTATATTTTGCAAATGGACTTTGCCGTGTTCCGGACGAATCCGAACTTTATTTCTACAGGAAATCAGCAGTTTCCCAGATACTATTTTAACTCCCCATCAATATTAAAACTCCTCTAAAGTGGGGAGGGCTTTGAAGATCTGGGAAAATAAAGAGTTAAATAATTACAAACTTGAGAAACTACCAACTCCCAGTAGGAATGATGGTGGTAATTCAACCGAAACAACAGGAACCATCGGGAAAAAAATTTGTCAACCTAAAATCACATCTGAACAAAACTGAATTAACCAAACCACATATTATCTAACCAAAAAGAACCTAATCTAAAGAAACTGGAAGTGTTGTCAGAAAGAGCAATAACACCCAATCAATAATATGAAACTGTACAAATGTCTAACTCAAGCATTCCCTTACCATACAATATTTGCCCTGCAAATCAATAACACCTATAATACAGGTTCACTAACACAATTATGGAATGAAACCGAAATAATATGCTAGACTCACTGAGGAAAGAAGGAGGAGGTTGATTTCTCAGATTTCGTAATAAGGATGTTCGTCAGTGTACACAGAAAACAAGGTTGTAAACAAGAGAAGGCAGGTGTGGGGGTAAAATCTGGGTACCTCAATCTTCACTCTCCCTACTCTACACAAAACTAATCAATTAAGGAGCATGATTAATTAAGCAAAAGCCACTGGGAATAATGAAGGAAAAGTAAATAAGGTCAAGCCAGCAGTAAGTACGCCACCGGAGTGGATGATGCCTGGGTTTACCTTACCTTACACAGCTGCTGCCCCTGTGAGAGCTCCTCAAACGGGTGTCTACTGAAGCATCGTGAGCAGGCGAACAAGGCCGACATGGCTTACAGGTATTAGTGCACCCTGGAGAAAAACTTAAACTGGTTTTGTGGAGAAAGGAGCCGTTATACCCCCATACAACACACGGCCACAATAACTGACAGGATGGCGTCAGTGGTCCTTCGATGCCACACGCCTTTTAGTTACAAAAAGGAAACCGGTTTCATTTCATATTTATCCCTATTGCCATTAAAGTGAGCCATAAACAGTAAACTGATCATTGTAAAACTTCTCGTCAGGGTAAATGCATCATGCATAATTATATTAAAGAAAGTGAATAGATAACTGAGGGCAAGAGTACCAACCTTACCGCCGGCATTTAAACAAGATTGCCAATAGAATTTAATATGGCGCATCTTTCAAAATGTCACTAAGCACGCAAACTTGAAATTTCAATCCACATCTTAGCATAAAATTACGTTATGACCAAAATCGTATTCCTTGTGAAATGGTACGTGATAGGAAATGGTTAAATCCTACATTCACGATCCTCTCTTGTTACACTTTCCATCACAACTCATCCTCTCTGCCTCTAAATCTGTATGATCCTGTATCCAAATACTACCGGAAATTGTGACAAAGGACACTTATCTCTCTGGTAGGATTGGCTGGAGCGCTTGCAACTTCTTTTTCTGAACTTCCACCTCCCCATCGGCATTTTGGCCATCTACTTCCTCTTAAACTGGTTTTCTCCGGACCTCTACTTTTCATGTTTTCTTATATCCTTTCCTTTTTCTAAACTTCCCTATCTCCTTACTTTCTCAACTTTTATACCCTTACCAGTTTCTTTACTTCCTCCAGCATTTCCCACTTCGTCCTGTTCTCTAACTTGAAATCTTACATACGTGGCTAGGAGGGGACACGGAACAAGCCTCGCATACGGGCATGACGGGCTATTGTAGGGTCACGGTCTGATTTACACCTTCCTAATGTTTCTTCTGCAAGCGTGTTTAATTCCGAAACTACCTATGACTGCTCTCCCGTGGAAGCTTGGTTCCTCACTTTCCTTCGCTATAGCGCGTTTTCTTCCACCACGCAAAGATATGCAAGTTAGTTCATGGCCAGATATAGACAGGCTGGAGGGTTGATCTAACTAGTAATCAAGGAGACTCATTCCTACGCTCCTCATCCCGTTTCATGCAACCACAACCTAGTATTTTAGTTCTGGGAATGGCCTAGTTTCAGTCTTGTAAAAATCAAATACACATCATCTGCATTTTTATATTTTAAGCAGTTAATGTGACATAACACATTTTTGTCGACCAAAGCTTTGAGGAAAGCTATCACTTAAGTACGCATCCACTATACAGAATGCATCAGTGACGAGGTTCAACCACTGTTTTTTTTTCTTATTTTTTTTTTTTAAGTAGTTACCTTGCTTTTTGTCTCATGACCTCCATATACAAGCTTAACGTAGGTATGGTCAGTAGCTAACACAAGCCACAGAAAAAAGTTGGGTAGGTTTGGACAGATATTCACAAGTTAGAGCCCAGTCAGAAAAAGACAGACGGAATCAAAAACATTATCTAACCACTGCAGTGCGTGTGCGGTAATAAATTAGTCTCATCATCACACACGCAGTAACCCAGTCAATCCGATGACGACTCTTTAAAGAGATATTCCTTGCTACTGCCAGACGATTTTATTCAGTTACAGGAAGAGTTTTCGAACAGGAGGAGTTCGACATTGCCTTCATTAACCCTTACACTATGAGATCTAACCTAGGCTGAATGAAATCATGTGGAGGTACCAATAACAAATGAAAAATGCGTCACTTAAGTGGAGGGTCAATGCTACCATAAAAGAATTATACTGCAACCAACATCTACCTCCAGCACAGGGGTTAGTGCAACTGGTAAGGGTTGCCTTCACGTAGCGGCACCGACATAACCGGACGGCTCCACTGTCTGGTTGTATAAACGTCTCTCAAACCCTCCTCCTTATCCCCCGAAAGGAGGATGGTGGATTGCAGAATGGCAAATCCAGCCTGCATTCCACCTAGCTGACACTTCGAATAAACCTGGGACCACCACCACCACCATAACAACAACTGGGGTGGGCACTTATTTTGGCTTAGTTGGCCACTTTCATAATTCTTGGCAAACTTCCTGGTCATAATATCAACTGATTTTCCTTTCTTTTGTGTCTTTCTTTTCTTTTTCACAAATAGCCGTATCATGGCTTAAACAACCGAATACGGGGACGTACTTCTTAATCCTGATTAAAAGATAGACGATTTTACTTCTAAGAACCCCCGGGGTGAAGGAGGGTTACATACCATCGATAATGAAATATTTATAGGCCTAATTGGTATGTTTTCATCCGTAGGAAGTGGATCACTCAAATAATAATGAGTCGTGCTTGCATAAAATTCAATGAACCTTGGTTATGAGGTAGGTATGGGTCTCCATTGGTACTAATTAAACTCTTCCAACTGACTACATCTGGTGTTCCATGGAGCTGGAATGGGTTAGGGATGTCTGTCAAGTTACTGTATAGGATAGGCATCATAGTTATATCGGCACTCCCTAGTATCAGAGTAACGATTGGACGAGATAACTTCATTGTACATTTATGAGGTCATCAAAGAATCTGACAACTTAAAACCTAAGTTACTGATATTAGTCCAGTCTCTCTCTCTCTCTCTCTCTCTCTCTCTCT
>JAGKTI010001370.1:15035-29599 GCA_018397915.1 Birgus latro | reverse complement strand
CTCTCTCTCTCTCTCTCTCTCTCTCTCTCTCTCTCTCTCTCTCTCTCTCACACACACACACACACACACACACACACCTTCAAAGCTTCATCGCTAAGGAGACAGCAATGTGTTGAACTTTAGGCTTCCTTCACTATTCAGTCTGCCACTTTCCATTCTTCATGTGACCCACCGTGCTGTGCATGCTACAGTATATTCTTTTTTTTGTATTGGCTCAAATATTTTCAAGAACAGGTAAGTAAACAGGTGTATTTCGAGGCTAACCGAGAGTAGAAGAGGATGAGTAAACGTGCCATTTTACTTACTGTAAGGGATTATTACGTTAGGTATCTGACCACCACAGAATTACTTGTCTTAATTTTCAGACTATGAGGATGAGATGGAGATGGGATGACAAGGAGTATATATGAAGGTATGAGCTGGAGAGAAGGCAACCTGATGGTAGACAGGGTGATCTGGAGACGAATCGTTTATGGCCATCTCTTTGGGATTAACGTCTGGTCTTTATAAATGCAATAATCTAAAGTAAAAAATATATATATCAGTTTTGGAACTCTTTCCAACTCCCTTCCACCTTTTTTCAACTTATAGGGTCGCATTCTTGTTGACTTAAGAAATGTATTATCACCACTCCTCCGCGATCTGCAAATAGAACAAGAGACATAGGAAGATATGTGTCTTTTCCTATCTTTGTCCTTCCTGGGAAAACAGATCTGCGGGAAGAACGAGAGGTGGGAAGATTATGTGCACTACGTCCCTTGTCCTTCCTGGGAAAACAAATCACAACAGAGATTCACAAGCAAATTTTTGACCAATTCTATGTCGTTATTGGGAATTATCTGCAGGAAGAACATGAAACATGGATCTAAGCTCCGAGTTACGACAAACAATTGATCATAATTTTGTGCCGACTCTAGCGTTTTTATCTTTTATTTTTTAACTGACGATGATCCCAAACCCCTTTCAGCTCAGTTGATTACCAAGTTTAGATTGGAGGGTTGATCTAACCAGAAACCAAAAACACTCATCCCCATCTCACAACAAATGTTCATCGTACTCATGAAAATCCAACCTAGTATTCAAGCTGTCAGGTAGAACGAACCAACGCGGTCATCATTATAACTAGGTGGAATAAGACAAGGATCACTGGTATACACTATATTGAGCTGCTAACCTTGTATTTTACTAAAAACTAATGTCATACGCCTTTATCCAGTTGCATTACATATCATTTGCACAGAACATATTACCTTCTTAGATGTTAGACGCGAACTTTGTGTTTTATTAAGGCTACCGTCAGACGATTTTGTTCAGCGACATTACACATCATTATTTTACACATAATACGTAAACCTTCTGGATGTAGTATACCAGTTTTGTATTTCATTACGGCTAACGTCACACGATTCTATTTAGACTAGAGAAACACACCGCCTTTATTATTTCACTTTTTCCTGTTCACTTTTGCTGTCTCCAGACGATTTAATTTTGCTCAGGAGGTAGGTGAACTAGAGGAGACGGATGTAGCCATCATTAACTCCTTTACTGGTACTCTCAGGCTGACTAAGATCGTCTGGTAGCAGCAAGCATAAACTATAAATGGCACCCTGTTCTGGAAAGGGTTAATAACTATCTTGATTAAGGTTAGAACGAGGTTGCCAGCATGACAGCACTAGGTTTCGCATCCAGGTGCATGTAGCTCAGTGTCCATCCACCCTTTGTGCGTTGACAAGTGACAGGTAAAATGAACCAGTGACAGGTAAAATGAACAAGTGACAGGGAAAATGAACAAGTGACAGGTAAAATGAACCAGTGACAGGTAAAATGAACAAGTGACAGGTAAAATGAACAAGTGACAGGTAAAATGAACAAGTGACAGGTAAAATGAACAAGTGACAGGTAAAATGAACAAGTGACAGGCACAATGAACAAGTGGAAGGTAAAATGAAGTGACAGGTAAAATGAACAAGTAGCAGGTAAAGTGATTAAATGAATGTATAGGGACACACCCTGAGGAGGCAACCGTGGTAACCTGGATGATGCGAGTGACCAAGCATCTCAGGATGGGAAATGAATAAACTATCACCGACTCCAAGGCCTACACGCAAGTTACGAAGATGAACACTGTGATTAAACGCCTCAAGCCATCTGCTCGCACTTTTCTCGTTTACCATTAATATGTATATGTGTTGCAAGTTCCAACAATGTGTGTGTGTGTGTGTGTGTGTGTGTGTGTGTGTGTGTGTGTGTATGTGTGTGTGTGTGTGTGTGTGTGTGTGTGTGTTGCGCGCGCGTTTACAGAGAGGTGCAAGGTTCAGTGACGAGATAGTCGTGGTTGCAGGTCGAGAGGGAGTGTTGCCAGTACAGTGTTGAAGCTCCACACGACATCTCGATGACCACTGTATGATCACACCACAAGTACCTGCAAAACACATATATTAAACACAGTATACACACACACACACACACATACACCTGTCAACACTATATCAGCTCTATTCAAATCCATTACAGAAAGGCTTAAATGCCATGAAAAAATACAAATCTCTTAAATCCAGATAATGGGGTTTTAATACAAGAACGAAAAGGCAATTACTCAACCCCTAACCGCTTCACTACAAAAGGTCACTAGGTTGAATGAAATAGTGTGGAAAGAAAGGGAATAAAGCCGAAAAATACATCATCGGTCTCAACGAGTTATTAAGGGCTGTATGCTTAACCCCTTCAGTACGGTGACGTCTTTTGTATAGCACTGTCACTATTTCTAGGGTGATGGAGAGGAACACCTTCATGTACCGATATAACCAGGTCGCCCAACTGCCTGGTTATACAAACGCCCCTCAACTACTGTCCTATTCCCCAAAGCCAAAAGGAACGGCAGATCAGCATAAGTCTGCAGTCCACTGGGTTTACGTATCAGAGGAACATGTGGATATATCTACTACTGCTACTATTTCCATACGACTTTTTGTTCGCCTTAGATCAGGGGTTTAACATAGCTTTGATTAACCATTTCATTATTAGATGTTCGTCCTGATCTGAATGATGTTGACTATTTAAAACTAGAGTAAAATATGAAAACAGGTCATTGGAATAAGAGGGGGTTGAGGTTTATTGTTCACAAAAAATCGTCAGGGAAAGGGGACTGGTCATTTTTGCCTTAAATGCCTTCAGTTCGAGAGGTCTTTTCGGAGTTTAATAAAACTGTCGGGTAGCGTCATAAATAAATGAATAAATAAGCATAAATAAATAAATACGACTCACTTGGTGCAGTCGCTAGGGTGGAGGTAAAACTTTCCATTTTCGTCACAGGCGTCGCCAGGGTAGACCACGCCATTTCCTGCACGGCCACATGAAGGCAGGATAAGTAGTTTTAGTTGAAGCTTCTCTCTCTCTCTCTCTCTCTCTCTCTCTCTCTCTCTCTCTCTCTCTCTCTCTCTCTCTCTCTCCACAAAATTATACCTGCTGCTCGGCCCAAAGCATGAAGGCAGGCTAAGCAGATTGATCGGATTAAAGGATGATCTTTTGTAAGGATTAGCGAAAGCTATGTATCATCTGGAGGTTAAAAAAAAAAATAAAGAATACGTTACTTTGAGAGAGAGAGAGAGAGAGAGAGAGAGAGAGAGAGAGAGAGAGAGAGAGAGAGAGAGAGAGAGAGAGAGAGACCCACTTCTTGTATATCAATAGGTGAAAACATTTAAGACCTATTTACAAGAAGCTTAACATGTATGAACTCCAGATATTCGTTATTTGTTCACTTATACTAAGAATCCCAGTCATCATACTGATCAAATAAGCTGTACCAAGAAGACATATTACATCCCAAATAAGCCGACTCTGCACTAAAGAAATTCTAAGCCAGCAATGACGAAGTAAACATGCGATATGACGAAGCCGAAAGGGAGGGAAATACATGTAAACAACTCTGGTTGAACAAATTTCCTTCCTAGCATTCACATCTCACTCCTTAAAACTTCCAAATTTGCCTCGGCAATTTACAAACGTCAGAACAGATACCTGTCCTTTTTTGGCCAAAGTACAGAATGACAGAAGTGGAAATAGGAGTAATTGAGTTGGTCTGTGGCCTGTCGACTGGATGTTGATAGTACATACATTTTCTCTCGCTGTATAATGCTCAGTATCGGTTCTTATTCATGATTTTTCCTCCTCTCTTGATCAAACTGCACCATTCTAGAAGCAAGGATTAGAGTATTTGTGTTGATCTGTTACCTGTCGACTAGACGTTGGCACAAGGACATGTATTTTTGATACTGTGAATGCATATTGTTGGCTTCCTCTTTTGAACACCTACCTGTATTTGCTGTGGTGGTGGTTGTAGTCGTAGGAGCTGTGGCAGTTGTGGTAGGCGGTGGAGTTGTGGTTGTTGTAGTAGGTGGTAGGGTTGTGGTTGTTGTAGGGACTGTCTGTGTGGTAGTTACTGTTGACGTAGCGGTTGGAACTGAAGAGGATGTGGTAAATGCGGTTGTTGTGGGGGCTGTGGAGGTTGTAGGGGACGTGGTAGCAGTTGTGGTGGCTGGTGGTGCGGAAGAAGATGTAATTATAGCCGAGGTGGTAGCTGTAGCTGAGGTGGGAGTTGTAGTTGTGGGGGAGGTGGGAGTTGTAGCTGTGGTCATAGGGGAGATGGGGGCTGTAGTTGAGGCTATGGGTGAGCTGATGGTTGTAGCTGAAGTAGAGGCTGTACTCGCACCAGTTGTGGCTGCAACTGTAGGATCTGTAGCAGTTGTTGGTGAGGTGGAGGTTGTAGTTTCTTCCTTAGTCTGAAAAACAAAAACTACAGTCAGACAACCCAAACTTGTGTTAGGGTATCTAATTCAATCTTCTCTAACTTTCCATAACCAAACAAAGCCAAACCTAACCAAAGCGTATCTCAACCTTACCAAACCTATTTCTAACTCGGCCTGAATTAACTTACTCAGATTCAACCAAATCAGTTCCAGCTTAACCTGACCGAACCAAGGGCCAGCAAAACTGTAGATCCACACCGGAAGTAAAGTACTGTAACTATAATCAAGCTATAGACAATAGCCACCATACAACAGGCTGGCTATTTTTGACTTGTATTTACTATGCTGAATAACATTATATGAGAAATGAGCGTTGTCAAGCATCCTACAAGGCTACAAGTGGTGAGGCTGTGCACCCCAGCCAGAAGCCAACCTTCCTCACATTTCCCTGCGCCTTGCCGTGGGAAGGACTCTAGTTAGACCCTGGTGAGGCGCTGCCTATCACAAGAGGGCCACGGATCCCTACACTGTGTATGCACTGTACTGTAACTAGGACAGAAGCAAAATTAATAAAAAAAAATAATAATAAACCATACAACTGTGGACGATAGGTCTGCTTGACCAGACAGACCGGGGTTAAGCAACAATTATAACAATATGGCAAACATATATTCTGAGATGACATGATCACCAAGTAGTAGAAGGTGTGGTTGTCTTGAAAAATGTGAAATTTGAGAAAGCTAGACCGCTGAGCTTTATAGCTACACACTCGCGATATGGTATTACGATTTCAAAAAATATCTCCCAACTCTTTGAGATGATCCTGGATATCTGCCTCACTTACCTAGCTCACACAGTTCAGGATCCGCGAGCAAAGTTTCAGCTCTGAGTGCTTTGGTTTGGTCATGCATAAAAGCCAGATAGATGGACATGTAGCCTGCTGGAGAGGGACACCTTCACGTGGTGGCATCAATATAACCGGGCAGCTTCCCTCCGCAGTTATGCAACAGTTCCTCAGCTCCCTCCCTATTCCCCAAATGAAGGATGGTGGATTGCATGAGAAGGGAAATTTTGGTCTGCATTTTATCGATTTCACGTTCATATTATCCTTGGATCAAAACACCACAAACTGGCACTCAGATACGCAGATGAACGGACACAAACACACCGACTTTAGCGGAGGGACACACAAGCAGACCGATTTTTGTTTATTTACACAAGCTAAGCGCAATCCAAACACCACACACGCATATCCACCATCCTGCAAATCGGCGAAGGAGAGCTAAACGACTACTGTACCTAAATCATAGCTATTTACGTTTCTCACCTGCAGCGCCCAGACATAGGAGGCTTCGTAGCACCTCTTCCTCAACGATTTATTTTGTTTATTACACCTACCTTAATTAAAACTTCATATTTTTCTCACCTGCAACGTCCAGACAGAGTAGGCGGGCTGGTGGGTGGTTGTGAGGGTGGGTAGGGTGGTGTGGGCGGGGTGGAGTAAAGTACAAGACACCCAGTCGCCTGAATCCACTAGTCCACTCTCATCAGGGCGGCTTCCGAAGGTTGAAACGCCTGCTTGTATCGCCCGCATACCGCACTGTTGGGTGTTATATAGACCATACAGATCTGCGGTGCCTATCAGGTTGGTTTGGGTATTAAAAGAGAGAGAGAGAGAATAATAGGAAAGCCTTTTACACTAAGGCACTTAAGTTTATTTACGCTAAGTATAAGCAATTACACACACACACACACACACACACACATACACGGAATTCTGTATTGGTTACCTCCCCCCCCCCTCCAAAAACTATACCCTACAATACCAGAGCTTTATTACAAAGAATGCACCACATTTCATCCCTAAAACACACTTGATTTTAACAATTTGTATATAAGTGTATTCTTCAAGCTTCATATCGACTGTTCTTGTGACAAAATTAGCGGAAAAATATGTTGTTCCTTCACGCAAACACAGAATCGGAATGTGCGTAAACTATTCAAAACTTGTAATAAGTGCTGTCATGGGGCAGTATTCACAAAGTTACGATCGGTTTTCTGTCGTAACTGAGATTTGGTCTGGCAGGGAGGACAAGGAAAGGAGAGTGCAGTATTTCCATGTCTCCTGTTCCTCCTGCAAAATAATAATGTAGTAACGAAATGAAAATTATTCTGCCCATTTTCTTCACCGATTGGCAAAATCCTCGCTTGTCTAACTTTCTTTACAAAAAAATAAATAAATAGGTTACAACACAAATTTGATCGTAATATGTATGTGCATCTCACCCTTGTCTGCCATACTGTACCACTCACCGTACCACGGATTTTTTGCTTGAACTGTACCTGTAGTGATGACTGTGCTGGTACTGTCCTCCACACCAGGTGACTCGGTAGCTCCACCCCGCGACCCACCAGGGAGTACCGCCCCCTTCCACCTCCACACACTGCACTCTCCATCACCAACAGTAGCATCACCATCAGCACACGCCACCACCAACCGGTTTCTGGATGCTGGTGGTAAGTATTAGGTTAGAAGCTTATATTTTTCGCTTGAACCCCCTCGATCCCCCATCACCACCATACACTGCCCCCTCCACCACCACCGCACACTGCCCACCACCACCACCACCACACACTGCCCCCTCCACCATCATCACCATCACACACTGCACCCTTCACCACTATCATACACTGCCCCTCCACCAGCATCACCACCACCCACTGCCCCTCCACCAGCATCACCACCACCCACTGCCCCTCCACCATCATCACTACTACACACTTCATCCTCCACCACTACTACCACCACACATACACTGTCCCCTTCACCATCATCACTACCGCACTCTGCCTCGTCCACCATCATCACCATTACACACTACCCCCTCCACCATCATCACCATTACACTCTGCCCCTCAACCATCACCACCATACACTGCCCCCTCTGCCATCATCACACTAAACACCAATCCAGTGACGTCCTCTCTAGCTTCCTACTGTCACCTTTAAACAATGATACTCAGTTTAGAAGGGACTTTTCCAACTGGAGGAGGTGGATATTGCCTGCATTAACTTCTTCATCGCTAGAGGTCTGTCCTAAGTTGGGTAAAAACGTCTGGAGGTACTAAACATACAATCAAAACACGTGATCGGATAGAAGGGGTTAAGAGACAAGCACTGGTTCGAGGCATATAATTCTTACTTCAAATTCTATAGAATGTGCTATATATCTTCACTGCTTCCTCATTCATCCTTTCGAAATTCTTGGCTCCACCTCACAGGCCAAAGGATCCACACAGAGAAGTGCTTAGTAATAATTAAATGGGCGCGTGACCCATTCACTAGGCACTCTGTTAACAGTTCTCTTTTCTTGTTTCTACTTCTGATCTCGTAACGACAAGAACAGTGAAGACTTCCCGGGGCATGCAGGATACACTGGCCAATAACAAGCAAGATTACAATCGACAAATATGACAAAAAATCATAAAATCTATATACCATAGCAAAATAGTACTCCTTGAAGAAGAAATGATCCGTTATACGAAAAGCTCCTTGAGTATGGTGATGCGTGTCATTCACGGTGCTTCAGGCTGATATGTTAATTGCAGGACAGTGAATGACAGACACATAGGGAACACCAGAGAGCATTTTGACCTTAATGATGAATGCAGATCTTAAATGTTGTACTCTCTTCACCTTAGCAGGCTATCATCTTGTACCACATCACTTCTGTATATGGTGGTTTTATAATCTCGTCCACCATCTGTACAAACTAAGTCCTTATTGAAAGCCAAGAAAAACGCGGAAGAGAAAATCAAGCGGTCAGTTGGGAGACAAATGGCTAAGAAAGACGTGCTAGAAGGCCTCGTAAGCCAACGAGAATACGGATCTTAATGACTCACCTTTAATTACCTGTAGTCAAAGGTAAATACCCTCCCTCCCCTTCCCTCACCCTCCCACTCAGCTATAAATACCATATAACGTGGTACCACTATAATTACAAAGCAAAGTCTTCCGTATTTACTTTATTAACTGCATGGGACCATTATGATTAGTACAAGTCTTACGCATCGATGATTTTTATTATTTTATATTTTTAAATACGATGATTTTTTTTTTTTTTTTACTCAATTCAAGATATTTTCAAATCAGGGCAACTACCGACTTCAATAACCCCTCCACTAACAGGATGCTCTCGAGGTAGCAGCAAGAACATAACGAAAACTACATCCTCGGGCTGAAAACGTTGGCATTTCATATGACCGCATGTTAGGTGGGCCACTGCAGGATCAGACCTCCTAGGGGGGAAATCACAACCAGAATTAACCCCCACTCATGCTGGCTAAGTACGAACCAGAGGGAGGTATTTGTAGTTAGACCAGTGGACATGAAAGGAGTGTTGTGTCAGGTTCTGTATGTTGTGTCAGATTCTGTGTCACAGGGATGAACTGACAGGGACCCAGCATATGCAAGCGTATATACGAATAGTTATACTTCTAGCATCCACTTTAATATACACTACGGCATGAGTTTCGAACCTCAGACACAGGACACATGTAGATCGGGAGGCGAACGCGGTAACCACTGAATGAGTAACATGGCTCTTTTTAACTCTACCATCAAACACTCCTATAGTGTAGGAGAGGGTGATTTTTGGGCTACTGAAGTTACCAGTGCCAGTAACTCTTGCTTACTGCATCTATGATATTGGTGAGTAACTTGATGTTTGACTCTGACCTAATACTTACTCAACATGGCGTTCACGAGAGGTTTGATTAGGAAAGTAAGAAACAGAGAAATAGGGAACCATTTAGGATGGAGTTTGAAGCAGCCTAAAAGTATCAGCAAAGAGTTCATTTATCACTGACAACATGTGAGACAACTAAGGAGTAGAGATGAAGGACAAAATAAAAGCATTGAAGAGGAGCACTACAGGATGGGAACAAAATAATGTAGGACAGCCCAAAATCTCAACAATCTGAAGCACTAAGTGGCGCCCGGGAACTTAGGCACACCCATCTCAGTACAGGACTGGGAAATGTTTTAATCCCTCAGCACAATGACTTATTCATATGTTTCTGATTCAACCAAAATATTTTTTTTCCTAGGCTTACGGGAGACATCGTAGTGAACAGGTTAGTAATTATCTCACCTAACCTTGACGATTTCCATACTCTTGATTCCGCCGTGATTTTTTTTTTTTTTAAAGCTTAGTGGAGACAGTGTAGTGAAAAGGTTACACTCTCGCGTATTAACCTCTACGCAATCCCACATTATCATCGGATGTGACGTCATGACATACGTAAGAGGGTTTAACATGGCTCTGTTTGACATCCTGAGAGTCATACTACAATTTACAATACTTTCCCTCTTGTAATTAAGACACATGTTAATTGCATGAAGAACAAGAGACATGGGTAGATTTTGCATTCTTCTTTCCTTTCCTGCAAAAACTGTTAATACAAGAGACTGGGATTTGATCGACGGTTTGTGAATCTACTAACAAGGTGGGAGAGAGAGGAGGAGGAGGAGGAGGAGGAGGAGGAGGAGGAGGAGGACAGATGGTATCAGTGACAGGTTAATGACGGAGTGTTAATGAGACGGTGTTAAAAAAAGAAAAAAAAGGAGAGAGAAAGAGAGACCAAGGCCACAGTAATAAAACTTCCTCTACCACACTCCAGTCTACCTTTTCTCCAACCCCTTCACTATGAGGAGTCCCATTAACCTTTTCACCACGATGACGTATTTTTCACAATATTCCCGCCCCTCCTAGACGATTTTTTTCAGCTGTAGTTGCGAAGGGGATTAAGGCGATGTAGGGACTCTCTCGATTTATCTCTGTCTCTCCTGCAGTTAAAATGACGAGCAAGAACTAAGAGGACATGATTACTTTTTATTAGTTTTGCTACCTTCAGACGATTTTATTTAGCTAAGGAGGAACATCTGTAAGTTAGTAAATTAATGAAGGCTCTCTCCACCCTTCAGGTTCGAAAAATCACTTCTGTGCTGAAAAAAACAAAAATTTTCTCGTGGTTGCAAGGATAAACTAACACAAAGACGTCATAGATCAGAAGGAGCCAAAGTAAATCAATACAGCGTTACCTTGAATCTTTAGTTGCTCTGAATTAATAAAAAGAAAGTAAGAAAAACAAATAAAAAAGCCAGTATTCTATGGGAGGCTCCGTAGCACCTCTTTCTTAGCGATTTATTTTGCGTATTATACTTTTACATTCTCGTCTGTGTGGGGCTCTTCCGGTCACGATGGCTGAGAAATTGTACCTGTATTAACGACAGATTGCATAACACTGTACCGTAAAACACCCTCATCTGCGTAAAGTTCTTCCGCTCACGATGGTTGACAGACTGCACGATATTGTTCAACCCGTAGTTAATATATGTAAACAATTTTAGCCTTCTTTTGTAGTCAGCCCAAAGAGTATCGGTCACCTTACCGCACGTATCATTCTGAACCAAGGATGAAGCATTGTGATACAGAGGACACCCTGTGATTATAAGCGCAAATATTGTCCTTGGTTATTACTGGGACTCGAATCGCCCACGTCACATACTGAGTGGTGTATTTTTTTTAGGCAAGTTAATAGATTCCTGTGCGTCTGCCATACTCGCTAATTTTCACAACCATCTATCCTCAGGGGCGTGATATTTTTTTGGGGGGGGCTGACTGTACGCTCTACTCTGTTCGCTTAAACTAACAATATTATCATCTCTCCATCTTGAATACTGGGTTGAAAGACGAGATTAGCCCTACAATAAGATGCTAGTCACGAAGAAGTGCTATGGAAAGGCTGTACAGGTATAGTACTGTTTGTCTCTGGCTCAAAGGTACCGGAAATAAGCTGCAACAGGACGAAAATCTCTACCAAGTTAAAATGAATAAACCGTAGTCTCTTGTATCCTTAAATTGCTTCATTATATTCATACTTTTCATCAGTAACACAAGAGAGGATACTAGGGTGTAATGTCCAAAATAATTCGCTAAGGAAGAGGTGTTGCGAAATCCTCAAAGCAAAATGTGCAGAATAAATCGCTAAGGAAGAGGCGCGCTGCGAAATCCTCAGAGCGAAATGTACAGAATAAATCGCTAAGGAGAGGTGCTGTGTAATCTCCAAAGCGAAATGTACAGAATAAATCGTTAAGGAGAGGTGCTGCGAAATCCTCAAAGTGAAATGTGCAGAATAAATCGCTAAGGAGGAGGTGCTGTAAAATCCTCAAAGCGAAATGTACAGAATAAATCGCTACGCAGGTGGTGCTGCGAAGTACTCAAAGAGAAATCTGAGAGGTGTTCGCTTACCATGGCCCTGGTGGCGGGTGATCAGGTCGTACAGTACATACTGGGAATACGATTTTACCTCTGCACCCGCCTCCCCACCTCTCACTCACGCATGCTCTCTCTCTCTCCCCCCCTCTCTCTCTCTCTCAAAAATAAGAAAATCAAGAGGCAATAACTTATAAGTCCATAGTGGTAATATAAAACCATGAGAAAATAAGCAGAACCTCCATACTCGCCTTCCTCCATGTTTCAGTCTATCCTTCCCTTCAGTATCATGAGCTCAAGATGTAATTTATTTTTGATGCAACCAGGCGATTTTATTAAGCCCAGAGGATTTTTCTTTTCCCCGAACTGGAAGGGTTATATGCAAAATTCATATAATCTGAATAAAAATCCTAAGGCGGTTTTAAGAATTAAGGGGAAAAAATTGTCACCGCTCTCAGCGGGTTAACTTTCCTAATTCACACACACACAGACACACAGACACACACACACACACACACTACATATCCTGTCCTAACCAAGTTCAAGTTTTATTTTTGCAGGAAGAATGACTTGTAATGATTTTGCCCTCATTTCCCTCTTAGAAAAAAAAGGCTGGACAGGTAATTACTTTATTTTCACCTGAAGGAAGTAGGCCAATCCCACAAACTGAGTATCAAGTCGTGGTTTAGCCTACTATAGTTCTTTTACACGAAGCTGGCCCAGATTTTCATCCATTTTTAGTCTGTTTCACGTAACTCTGTGGCACAAAGACAATACTGAGACTCTACATCCTCGCCATGGTACTTCTTCGTGACTAGCATGATTTTGTAGTGGTAATCTCTTGCTGCAACTCAGTATTCAAAACGGGAAAACGGTAATTTAAGGGCAAGTTAGAGTTTAAAAAAAAAGTGTAAATGATATCAACCTTCCACTTTGCATACATTTGTCCACCAAACGAGCTGAAAGAGTTTACATTATCTTTGCCAGGTTAAAATAAACGCCTTATAGTTGGTGTTAAGCTACCTTGTGTATCAGCTACCTGGCTATTACTCTCCTTGTCACTAACCCAAGTACAAATCACAGCTACGATAGAGAGCTGGTCGTAAATCTGTCTGTGAAACTGGGATGGGATTTATGAACAAACTTACGACCAACTTCTCGTAATTTAGATTTGTTTTCTCCAGGAACAACAGGAGTGGGAAAGGTTTACCATTCTTCTTTCTTTGATCCTCCTGTAAAGCAAAATAAGATACTTTTCGACCATGACTAAAATTATTTATTTATTTATTTATTTACTGGGAGAACAAGTGACAGGTGGAAAATTGTGTACTTTCTTCGTCTTTCCTTAAAAAGAAAAAAAAAGTCTTAGCTACGAGAGGGATTTGATCGTAAATAAGTTCAAAAATCCCACCCCTCGAACCCATGATGTTTTGGGAATGACGGCGGCTCTGGTGTCAGTGGCATTCGATTTTTTTTCTTTTTCAATTTTTGGCGGCGCCCTTCACCTCCTGCATGGCTCGACCTGTGGGAGACGAAGAAGAAATGCCACTGACAAATATTATTATTATTATTATTAAAATTATTATTATTTGTAATACACAGCCAGGATTCCGGGAGCTTGAATGATGAGTGAATGGAAGCGTAGGCCATTGGACTGGGCAAACTTGGGCTGTCTGGACGTTGCTGCTCATCACTCTTCCCGACAGCAGGGTGGGAAAGGAGGTCCGGATGATGATGATGATGATGATGATGATGATGATATTATTATTATTATTATTATTATTATTATTATTATTATTGATGTTGTCGTTGTTGCTGTTATCATCATTATATTTACGATTTATTTTTTATTATTTTTAGGCTATTATTTTTTACTATTTTACTTATTCATTTGTATTTGCTATAATCAAACAATTTCTTTGAGCTAACGTAAGACCTCAATCTCATTCTCCTAAACTTACCAGAGCGCTTAAAGAACAATTTCTCGAGGTTCAAGACAGGAACTTCGACCATGAGGGTGAGAGGCACAGCAACCAGACCCCCAACGAAAAGGTAGCCACAGGACTCGATAAACTGAAGGGGAAACAGTGAAAAAAAAAATAGTAGTGGTGATGTGTTTGCCTTCGAAATCTTCCCACTCCATCTGCCCACCCCCGTCCACTCCAACTACCTATCCCAACCACTCTGCCCATCCTCATGCAACTCATCTGTCTATCCCACCCACTGTCTGTCCACCCACTCCATCTGTCCATCACCACCCACTCACCTCTCTCACCATGTCAACTTTATTTTTAAGCTAACCCACCCACCCCTCCATTTGCCCAAAGCACTCCCCCCCCCCTTCATCCTCTCCCCCAGCTAAATCAGTCAAAAGTCTACGGTGTTTACTCTCACAATTCCAGAAATACCCATTCCACCATACAAGGGGGTCCATAGTAAGTTTTATTACACACACACAGACACAGACACAGACACACACACACACACACACACACACACACATACACACACACACACTTTCACTACCACAGAATCGCCTATA
>JAGKTI010001370.1:0-10271 GCA_018397915.1 Birgus latro | reverse complement strand
GAACTTTTGTACCTGACTGCACCTTATCTGACACGTAACCTAATCTCACCTATAGTAACCTGACCTCACCTCACGTTATTCGACCTTACCTAACCTCACCTCAATTAATCTCACCTTACCTAACCTAACCTCAGCTAATCTCACTTAATCTCACCTTACATAACCTAACCTCAGCTAATCTCACTTCATCTCACCTTACCTAACCTAACCTCAGCTGATCTCACTTAATCTCTGCTGACCGTCACCTGCCCTAACGTGACGTACCTCAGTGAAGTGTACGAGGTTGTTGGTGACGGCGGTTTGAATATTGTAGGAGTGACACCATACCACCCACACCATCGAAAGCACTCTGTGGGTGTGCGTGTATTGATGGGTGTAGAAGTGTGTGTGGGGATGGGTGTGGGTGGGTGGGTAGGTGTGGATGCATGGGTGGGGGGAGAGGGAGACATTGAGTTGTTAGTTATGATCATCATCATCATCATCAACGTCATCATATTTTCACTACTTTGAATTTTAAACTGAGTGAATAAGAAAACAAACTGAAATAAAGGTTGCTTCGTAAACCTGGCAACCTTACGTGTTGCAGGGACGGCTCACTGTGCTGGTGTGGGACAGTGATAGTCATGTTTGTTGAAACGACAAAGCAACCAATGGACGAGAGAGAGAGAGAGAGAGAGAGAGAGAGAGAGAGAGAGAGAGAGAGAATACATCCCTGCCTTCCTTCCCTTCACCTACCTCATCCCATGCAAACAGGAGATGACTTCCGGACTCTCCTTCAGGTTAATGTGAAATATCTTTTGTAGGTTGGTGTAGGCGGAGAAGACGAGGAGGAAGCGGAGAGGACCTGGACGCCATGGAGGTAAGGCTTAGTAATTAACGTTTCAGAAAGGAGGATGGACGGAAGGGAGGGAGAAGGGAACGACAAACAAGAACAAAATAAGCCAAAAAAACGAAACGCAGGAAAGTACCGTAAGAAAGGGTATAAGGAAGGAAAGAAAGTGAAAAGGAAAGAGAGAAAAAAGGGCAGACGGAAGGAAAGAAAGAAAGAATGAGAAAAAGAATAAGTAAATAAAGAGTAAAAATGTGACAGTCCAGATAAATGAAGGGAAATAACTGTCACCTGACCTTTTGAATCTGCCTTTTCTTCCCTATTCCTGCTATCACACGGTTTAAGTTATTTTTAAGTAAGGAATGTTTTGTTATGGCGTGGTTTGTAAGTAATATGCGAGGATTGCCTTTTTTTTTTTCCAAGTGATTTTACGTTTGAGAAGTGCAAGGGTTTATGAGATTTTAAGTTAAGAATGCTTGGTTTTATGGGATGTTAAGTTATCGATGTCTGGTTTTATGGGATTTTTAGTGAGGAATGTCTGGTTTTATGGAATTTTATGTAAGGAAAGTCTGGTTTTATGGGATTTCAAAATTATGACTAATGTCTGGTTAATGAGAGTTTGTGATAAATGGCTGGTTTATGGGACTTTACGTGAGAGAAAACTTGTCACTGTCATTAAATCCACCTCTTATAGAGCCAAAGAGAGTACGCTGCTAAGTAACAACACGAAAAAAGTACATGCAATTTAAACTTTCCAGAGGTACTGCTGATACTGATTTTATACAGTATATGTACATACACATATACATAAATAACCTTTTACCTTTTCCAAGCTGCTGTTGATGTCATTAGAATGATTAAAAAAAACACTCAATCAATCAATAATTCAGAGCCTAATATTTCCTACGCTGGTCTTGATTCCAGCATAAATTAAGAAAAGTAAACAAAACAAATAAGAAATATCAGAGCCTCCTACCCTTCCTCAGCTTCTGTTTATGCCAGTAGTTGATGCCAATGTCCAGCACGGAGGAGGAGAGCAACAGCAGGCCGAGGATGGACAGGACCGTGCTGGGGAAGTACGGAGGGATAAGACTTGGGCCCGTACTCAAGTCGGGTAAGGAAGCTACTAAACACATTTTCCAAAGTGATTTATTTTGCTTATTACACCTTACCGTCCTCCCCTGTGTCATGTAAATCCTTCTAATATCGCCACGCTGCATAAATAATGCACAAAAGAATATTTACCCGACATGTCCAACAATAAATCGCTAAGGAAGAGGTGCTCGGGACTAGGAAGCCTCAATAAGCGACGACAATATGGGCCTTGGTGCAGTGTTGTATTCGTAGCAGCTTTTCCTTAGCGACTAATTTTGCATACCACATCTTAATTTTTTCTTTTATGTTATTTTTTTTCGCCTTAATATCGAAATGGTTAACGAACAAGATACTGATGTGTCCTATGCAGAATAAATCGCCATGAACAGGAGTTACATCTTCATAGACATTTAGGATCCGGGCTATCTAGGACCTTTCCCTTTCAGTGTTTTATTTCGTTAAATGATCCATTAAAATTTCGTTAAAAGGTACGTAAAAAATTCGTTGTATGGTTCGTAAAGAATGTTATGTGATTCGTATAAATTCGTGAAATTTTCGCCATGGGGTCCGTAAAAATTTCGTTATATGGCTCGTAAACATTTCGTTATATGGTCCATACAAATTCTCTGGTATGATGTTTAGGCAGTATTTATCGGCACTAAAAACCCATAAATTCCACAGGAGAGAAAACCAAGGTGTACCAGACTAAATAAAACATTAAGGAAAGGTGGTAGAAAAAAAAATTCTTTCGTATACATTATTTACTTATTTTTTTAAAACTAATTATTAGACTGACTGCTAGGATTAAACTTAGACTGCTGAAATGATCCTAAATGCTACAGTTAGATGCTGACTGCTGATATAAGACTGAACTGCTAGGATTAGACCATGATTTATGAGCTAAGACTAACTGCAAGAATCAGACTGTGCGTGCTGCGTCACTCACATGTAGGCGATGTCCCCGGCGTTGAGGGTGATGGCTTCGTCGAGTTCGTGACAATTAAGAAAAGTGGCGTCCTTCCCTGTGGGGTGAAGGACGTGGTTGAGGCTGCGCTGTAGGGAGTAGATAATGATGATAATGATGATGAACAAGAGCATGAATTGAAGGGAGAATAGAGGACAGGAGGAGAAAGAGGAGAATGAGAAAGGAAGGGAAGGGAGGAGAAGGGGGTCTGATGATGATGATGATGATGGAGAGGAGAGGAGGATAAAAGAAAAGAGGAGAGGATGATGACGATGATGATGGATAGGATGTGAGGGAAGGAGACAAGATGGAGCGGAGAGATGGAAGAGAGAGATGTGGCAGGCCAGAGGTGTGACACAATCCTTCAAAACAATGTTCAGACTATGTAAAAATTCTTACGACGTACTCCGCTAGTTAAGAGAAAAATGACGATTAACCACATGTTAAAACCAAGACCTTAGTACGTCTGGCAAGCTGGGGAGAAAAGCTTAAACTGTTTGCATAATCTGAACATTAATCTTATGTCTCAGGATCCCAATCTCAGTCCCGTGATTCCGCATTACATAAGGAACTCCTTATAGCCACTGACCAAGCTTGTGAAGACAAAATGTTAGGTTTAAGCTAAGGTGTAACATGCAAAATAAATCATTAAGGAGGTGTTGCGAGCCATCTATGTTACCTACAATACGGTTCAGAGGCAAAACAGAGTACCTGCAAGTGCTGAAGGGTACAGTCGTTGGGGATGCAGGTGCCGTAGGAGAGGACAGCCGGGGTGTTGGGGTAGGCCATGAGCATACCAGACCTGACAGAGGGAGGGAGTATATCAAAGCTGACGGAGGCGCTGCTGGGGCTCTCACGGGCGTCATCTCTCGCCGACGTGCTGTTTTCCTCGTACCTCCTGCCGGTGGGAGAATTAGTTCGGTTTAGCCTGTTCGCTCCAATGACGTTTTTATTCCTGTCAATTCCTGAAGATTTTTTCTGCTTTAAAAACGTCCACCGTACTGAAGGGGTTAACATACTAGATATTGTAATGAACAAGTAAGGCATATTTGCTAGCAAGCCTCATAGAAAATGGGCTATGGAGACGAGAGCCAGTACTCAAGTAAGCTAAGGAGGTTGTGTAGCATCTTTCCCTTAGCGATCCATTTTCCGTACACCACATCAACGTTCTCTTGTATGTTGGTTATATCTTTTTAACGTCAACACAGCATATTTAGCATACAAGATGATGTTACCGTGGCATGTGCAGGAATAAATTGGTAAGAGAGAGGTGTTACGGAGCTCCATTGCCCAACGAGAACACGAATTTTTGAGTCATCCGTGTTTTGCGTTGGCCTGTGCTTTGTGCTCATCCGTGTTCTGTGATCATCTATATTTTGTGCTCACCCGTGTTCTGTGTTCACCCATGTCCTGTGTTCACCCGTGTTCTGTGCTCACCTGTGTTCTGTGCTCATCCGTGTTTTGTGTTCACCCACGTTCTGTGTTCATCCGTGTTCTGTGTTCACCCGCGTTCTGTGTTCATCCGTGTTCTGTGTTCACCCATGTTTTGTGCTTATCCGTGTTTTGTGTTCAACTGTGTTCTGTGCTCATCCGTGTTTTGCGATGGCCTGTGCTTTGTGTTCTGTATTTCGTGTTCACCCGTGTTCAGTGCTCACCCATAGGTCACGAGGCAGTAGCGACCCTTGAAGGTGACGTTGAAGAGTGGCCTTCCAATGAGAGAGTGCACCTCCTCGTCCACGTCCAGGGCGGTGCACTCCTCCTGCATGCCCCAGGGGTGAATGTTGCCGTAGAGAAGGCCGTCAGGGAGCTTGCCCCACGAGTCCGATACTGCAGGGGGTGACGCAGGGACGGGTGAGGAGGAGAGGTCGACGGGGAAGACAGGTAGGCAGGGGAGAGAGGTAGAGAGGGAGGAAGAGACAGTAAATATGGGGTAAGGAAGAGAGGCAGAGAGGAAGGAAGAGAGGGCAGGGATGGGATGAAAAAAAAGGCAGAGAAGAAAGAAGAGGAAGTAGGGATGGGGCGAAAAAAAAAGAGGTAGGGAGGGAGAAAGAGATAGTCGGGATGGGGTAAGGAAGTGAGGTTATGAGGGAGGAAGAAAGGTATAGTGGTGAGCCAGGAACTTGGGGTGAGGCAGGGAGGGGTTGCGGGAGAGAGGTAGAGAGGGAGGAAGAGAGAGCAGGAATGGGGAGACATGTAGCGAGGGAGGAAAGAGGAATGGTGGTGAGACAAGGGTGTGGTGTGATGCAGAAATGGGGTGAGGGAGAGTTAGATGTAGTGGGGGTGAGGCTGGGTAATGAGTTATGGATTGGGTAAGTAAATAAGGGAGGAATACTCTCTCTCTCTCTCTCTCTCTCAAAACTCACACTGCAGAGGCCATAGATGCCCTTTCGCGAGCACGGTAGCTAAGACGCCAAACTCCTCATACACCCTCCGTATTTTCTCCACGGCGGCGCTACACTCCTTGCTCCTCGTCACGTTGGGGTCCACGGAGGGCAGGTACACAGAGAAAATATCATCCCACAACCTGAGAGGGGAGAAAAACCGCCTGAAGGTGGTGAGAATATACCTGAGAAAATCGTCTGAAGGTAGCACAAACATACAACCTGAGAGGGAAGAAAATAGTCTAAAGGTGGAAAGAATAAAGAGAAAATCGTCTGAAGGTGCCACAAACACAACCTGAGAGGGGAGAAAAATCGTCTGAAGGTGGCAAGAACGTACAATCTGAGAGGGTGAAAAAATGGTCTAGAGGTGACATGAGCATACAACTTGTGGAAGAAAAATCGTCTGAAAGTGACATTAATATGCAACCTGAGGGGAGAACAATCGTCTGAGGGTGCAATAATCAAAGGAATGAGGGACACATCACCCCACAACTTAAGAGGAAAAAAAATCGTCTAAGGACCAAAGGAATATATGATACACGTCATCACAGGACCTGAGAGGGGAAAAAATCGTCTGAGTGGCATGATCTAAGGAATAAAAGGATCTGGGAGGGAAATAAAACCGTCTGAGGGAGGCTTGAATAATAAGTATAAAAGATGTCCGAGTGAAGAGCGAGAGATGTGGGGATGCGGAAAATACAATCGTCTGGAGATAGCAAGGGAAAAATCGTCTGAGAATGCGTTATTCCATGATCTGGAAAGTGAGGCGAGACGGAAATAAAATCGTCTGAGGGTAGCAAGAGGGGAAGTAAAATCGTCCAAGGGCAGCAAGAAGGGAAATAAATCGTCTGAGGACAGCAAGAGGGAAATAAAATCGTCTGGTAGCATGAAGGGAAATAAAATCGTCTGAGGGTAGCAAGAGGGAAATAAAATCGTCTGAGGGTGGCAAGTGGAAAATAAAATCGTCTGAGGGCAGCGAGAGGGGAAATAAAATCGTCTGAGGGGTAGCAAAAGGAAAATAAACCGTCTGAGGGCAGCAAGGGGGGAAATAAAATCGTCTGAGGGTAGCAAAAGGAGAAAAATAAAATAGTTTGGCGATAGCAAGGGGGAAATAAAATCATCTGAAGGAGGCATCAAGTAAAAGGTACACGTCATTCCACGACATGAGAAATAAATAAAAACAGCCTCCGGGTTACTAAATAAAGACGCTATGTTGATGGATGGGGTCTCTCTTTCTCTCTCTCTCTCTCTTTCACTGTTACTCACATACTCTCCTCCTCATCCTTATCCAGCAGAAGCCTGGGCAAGTTCTCCAAGCCTCTCTGGGACGTACTTCCTACCCACTCTTGAAACTCCAACAGATACGCTCCAGAATCCACCCAAAGTCCCCCTTCCTCTTCCTCCCAAGCCCCTGCCACCAGGAAGAATGATAACAGTAAGGTTGCCAACACCTGACACCGCCACAGTGCCATCTCTGCCACCACTCACTCGCACTATGACACAATAGGGTGTGTGTGTTCCAGAAAGGCCCTGTCTCCCACGGTTGTCACTATCAGAGTTTATCACCGACGCTTGGGCAAGATGACTGTTTGATTATTCTCTCTCTCCCTTTCTCTCTATCCTATTCTATTACGCAGTCCTTTATCGAACTACCAGGGTTATGGAGGCCTGGGGCGAGGCTACATATTTTTGTCACAAATACAATAAACAACCAGGCTCCATCAATTCTACATGAGTCATTCAGGCAATCAGGATATTTTAAGTCCAAGTTTTTCGAGAATACAAACAGGTCGTGTTACATCCAGGTCTTTAACTGAAGTGCTAACTGAACGGAAACACGGAAGTAAACAAACCTTGGCCAAGAGTCTGATCAGCATTTTTTTTTTTTGGCAGTTTGTCACGCTAACCAATGCATCACCGCCTCCTCCTTGGCCCTCTCGTGGTCGGGAAAACTCGAGTATTTTATTCCTACTGACGTCAGACGATTATTATTGAGATGAGTGAACATAACAGCCTGAGAGTGTTAATACTGCCGCCATTAATCGTCTCATTACCCTTTTTACTCTAACTTGGTCGAAAATTACCACCCCTCCACCTCCAGTCTGAGTTGTACCAGTAAATCACCACATCTCCAGTAAATCACCACCCCTCCAGTAAATCACCATCTCTCCTGTAAATCACTACTTCTCCATTAAATCACCACATTTCCAGCAAATCACCACCTCTCCAGTAAATCACCACATCTCCAGTAAATCACCACCTCTCCCGTAAATCACCACCCCTCCAGTAAATCACCACCCTGTAAATCACCACATCTCCAGTAAATCACCGCCTCTCCAGTAAATCACCACCCCCCTCCAGTAAATCACCATATCTCCAGTAAATCACCACCCCCCTCCAGTAAATCACCACCTCTCCTGTAAATCACCACCTCTCCTGTAAATCACCACCCCCTCCAGTAAATCACCACCTCTCCAGTAAAATCACCACCTCTCCAGTAAATCACCATCCCTCCAGTAAATCACCACCCCCCTCCAGTAAATCACCACCCCTCCAGTAAATCACCACCCCCCTCCAGTAAATCACCACCTCTCCTGTAAATCACCACATCTCCATCTCCAGTGCTGAGTTGTACCAGTAAATTAACACTGGGATAGGAAGCTAGTCACGAAAAAGTGCTATTAAAAGAATGCAGAACCGTAGCGCTGTCTTGATCAGATAGAGAGGTACGTCAAATATACTGCAAAAGGAAAATATGGGCCAAATTAAAGTGAAGAAACATTAATATTCTCACCTTACTAACACAGGGCGATTTTCCTCAGCTGGGAGTGAGTAGAGGAGCCTGACAGTGTGTTAAAACCAGGGTCCTGATGCAGTGAAACGCGAGTCCTGGCGCCTAGAAACTTAGTCATCATTATCACCTCATCATCATCATTATCACCATCATTATCATCATCACTATCACCATCATCATCATCACTATCACCATCATCATCACCATTATCACCAACACCATCATCATTATTATCAGCATCATCATCATCACTATCACCATCATCACTATCATCACCATCATTATTATCATCATCATCATCATCATCATCATAAGGAGCATTGATGCAAAGGCAAGGGTGACCAGTCGCTTTTCCCCTACTGGCCTTGGTAATACTACACCTGGTAATCATAACTATGGATAAGATAAAGAATTACTATCATAAGATAAGGAATAACTAATATCAGTGCCTCTCAGGGCCAAGCACATCCTCTCACTCCATACCTCTTTAACCCCTTCAGTCTCATGACGTAGGCTTCCATTGTATTTCTGCTCTTTTTGTTTCGTTTCGTTCATAAACGCTCCAACATGCTTGAATGCGTCGGCTTTGGTCACCTAATGGCTGTTCTCCATGCTGCTCGATCTCTGGCAGCCTCCCTACTCAGTCCCGTATCCCTTAAGTCAGATTTTTTTTTTATCTAAACCTGTGGAAGAAGACTGCTAAGGAGAGACTGTTTCTAAACCCGCCGCTACAAGTTTCTCGAAAAGTATTAAAACTGTCTGGAATAGAGAGAGAGAGAGAGAGAGAGAGAGAGAGAGAGAGAGTCGGACTGAAGAGGCAAACCCCCTCAGACACTGGAAAATGAGAAAAACCTGAGCTTGTCTTTCTTCTTCTTCTTCTTGTAGGAAACCTTAAAATAAACCTTCACTGCACTCAAACCACTGATCCCACAAGCATTCATTAATTTACAGATCGATTCGCGTTACAGTTAGGAAGGCGTGATAAAATTCGGCTCTACCTAGGCTATACAGTGTTAGATTTTACTTTTTTTTTTTTTCCCCCATAATCAATATAAAAATCATGTTTAATTTCAGCTTTGCCTATAGAGTGTTTGAGATACTTTTAAAAATATAATCAAAATAATAATCTTCCTATTACCAGACGTTTTATTAATCTTAGCAAGTACAGTCATCTACAAAAGTTCGTTCGCCTCTCCTGCCTGTCTTATAACTAGATTCACTGATGCCTGAATGAGACGCAGTGGACAAAAGGTACAATAACCCACAGAAGAATGAAGGTATGCACTCTAGGCCGCTACATTAAAGCCCCTGAGTATCCAGAAAATAAAAACACGCGGGAGACAGAACTTCCGCATTTGATCGTACCCCGCGTAGTGAAGGGGCTCGAATCCACGGCACCAAGGTCCTGCACGGCACCACGACCTTAGACCAAATACGAGCATACGAAAGAGCAGCTTATCTGTGCTGCTATCATTATCATTAATAAATTCTTTGGGAGCAAGTTTACTTATCATGAAAAAGATCGATAATATACTGCTGTTATCATAGCCACATACACACACAATCTCGTATGCACACGTACACATGTACCAGATTTACTTAATTTTCATTTTTTTAAATTCATCACTCCCAGGAATTTCTTAACCCAATGAGTTCAAGGATGTCTTGTTCATTTCATTCTTGCCATCTCCTGCCGATTTTATTTGGCCTAAGAAGACTTTAGAACTGGAGGGGTTAGATACGGCATGAATAAACCCCTTCATTAAGAGGTCTTTCCTAAAATCGTCTGGTAAAAAAGGCATCCAGATTCATGGGGTTAAGATGAAAAAAAAAACGTCTGCCAGTAGGCAGCATACAGTATCTACAGGATGGTCCAAATATTATTCATATCAATTCTCGTGTGTTCCAAGGACGGCTCTGTCAGCGTTACCAGTGTCTACCCTGCATCATTTTTCGAGATTTATATGTCAACATTTCACGTTCATTTATTGCATGGCTGATTAGCAATGTCATGAATGAGTCAAACTGTCAGCGTTCCTAACACCTGCGGATCGGGCCGTCCCCCCAACACACGTCACCGCAAGGCGACTTTAATGAGAGGCCCTGTTTACGGACTACTCTGTATAATTAGATCGCGTCACCCTGAACTCTGTAATAAAGCCGCGCCATGCTGGAGAGTGAAATCATAATGACCTTCAAGTTTCCAGA
>JAGKTI010001369.1:66145-87367 GCA_018397915.1 Birgus latro | reverse complement strand
TCTCACCTCTTCGGTCCACCATGCTGTTCCCTGAACCACTTTTAAAAGAAATAAAAACATTCAAATTTTACAGTGTCATTTCTGCGGGATTTGAGGGTTATAATTGAGTTGTATAGTTATGAAACTTACTCCCCGTCAGAAAATTTTCATAATTCATTAATGTGAGCTCTGTTACACTTTGTTCAAGTATGGCAGTATCAGGTTTCAGACAATACATGTATCAGGTCAAATTTGGGGTGTTCTGTAGTTGAATCATACCTGTACAAGCGACTTTTCATCCACACCTCCATTATAAATCATTAGATACAGTACAATACTGTTATGGGAATAGGCCTGTGTTCTACATTGGTGGCAGCCACACTGTATTGTACCAAGATGTGTGCATATACGGTATATATATATATATATATATATATATATATATATATATATATAATGTTTGGTGAATGAGGGTTTATAAAGTTAATTGGATTTCTGATTTTTATGATCTCTTTCACCAGTTGGATTTTTTTTAAAAGTAATAGAATTAGGAGGATATTACAACATAGTATTGAAATATAGGAGGCTCATTGTACAGTGCAACAGTTAAAAACAGTTTTGTGCAAAATCAGGTGATTTTGGAGGAACCAAAGATGAAATAGCAAAGAGAATGCTGAAACATTGCAAGGCCAGTTGAATGGATTAAAACATTGTTCTTGAGACAGAGAGCTTATTAGATTAGTTGAATGCCCATTTACCTCAATAATATTTTCAGGGCCTTCAAGATGTTGGGTGGGTTGTTCATATACAACCACAAGGGAGAGGTGCTCATCTCGCGTGTGTATCGTGATGACATTGGGCGCAATGCTGTAGATGCCTTCCGAGTGAATGTGATCCACGCTCGCCAGCAGGTCCGTTCACCTGTCACCAACATTGCACGCACCAGTTTCTTTCATATTAAGGTAAGTCATACGTAGTCTTTTTGGAATATCTACACATTCGTGACTACTTTTACAAGAAAAGTACAATATAGTACAGTAGTTCCTCCCTTTTTGTATGACCTGCCCTTGTCGGGTTTGGCTGTTAACAGAGAGCAGGTGGTCATTTTTCAAAAACATTTGAGAAGTGCCAAAAAGCATCATTGTAGTTCCACACGAGTATTGCTAGCTTGATGGAAAAGTCACAGTATGTAGCAACTTGACATTTATAGTTGCTACACTAGTGGATTCATCCGAAAGTATTTATCATATACCATAATTCATAAAATTATGCCATACTATAATTTTAAAAAACACAGCCATTTTCATTTCTCCTAACTTCTGTAGTTCTCAAATTATGTTATCACAAATGAACATTGTTGTGAAAAAACAATGCAACATAGCAGTCTAGCTCAAAGCACATAGTGTATGCACATTATGAGACAATGGTGATGACGTCAACATGACCGTGTATGACATCAGTCCTGATAATATCCGGAGGTTCTGTAAGTTACTGACTGAAACAAGTTAACAACTGTCATTGCAAGCGTTCTCAAAGACAGTTGTGGTATTGGAAACTTGAAAGAGCTGATTTTACAGAGCAGTGCGATAAGATTCTGAAGTTCTTTGGCAAGTGAAAATACTGAACAATCAATATCCCATAACTGTGCAATGGCACGTATCAGATGTCGTTATCTGTTGATTTGTACTCATTTAACAAAAGCTGAATTGTTGGTAAGCAGCTGTGTCCTAAAATATTTCATTTGCATGATTTGTGTCACTGTTAAAGCACAGTGCAATCGACATTCAAGTGAATTATGATGTAACCACTGTATTTAATATTATCTTCAAACACACATGCCACATTGTATATGAATTGTTTGTTTCGTTTTTGAAGGCTCCAACATGCTTGCATGCATTGCCCTTGATCACCTAATGGCGTCTCTCCATGCTGCTCGATCTCTGGCAGCCTCCTTATTCAGTCCCTTATCCCTGAGGTCTTACTCATTTACCTCGTCCCAGGTCTTTTTCGGTCTGCCCCTCGCAACCCTACACCTAACATTAACACTTCTCACCTTCAGCACCCAAGTATCATCCCCCATCCTCTTCACATGCCCAGACCATCTCAGTCTACCTTCCCTCATCACAACACCAATACTCTCCAGTCCCATTCTACCCCTAAACTCTTCCACCATAAACCTAGCCCTGCCAGGCCCTGCACTCAGGGACGCTTTACATATTTACCTAATCTCTGTCATTTCAGTATATTTGAGCCTGGGAATACCCTGTTCCTTTACTGCCCAGGTCATACTGCCATACAGCATTACACTCCTAACATGCTGCATACAAAGATCCCATAGCACGGAGGGAGAGCCCTCCTATTGTCAAGAGAGGCAACAGCTCCCCGAACCCCTCCCAACCACTCCCCACTCCAGCCACAGAGCTAGCTCCAGCACCACCCCCAGCACACACCACTCCTCCTAAACAACAAAACCCCACACACCCAAGAGACTCACCAGCAAATTCAATCCCCTCACTCCCAGAAATCTCCACATGCTCTCCTTGACACACCACACACACAAAATCAGCACCATGCTGCAGTCCACCCCCAACACCACTGCATCTCGCATGCACCCACCCATCACAAACACCGCACAAGATGGAACCATGATTGTCCTGTGTTTTCTTTTTTATTCAGCTGTCTTTGGAGGAGATAGCCTGCCTTTTGGGCTTTCATCCTTTTGTTCTTTCTTTCTTGGGGGAGGGATGAGAGAATGAAAACTCTCTCTCTCAGGTAGAGCACAGTGTAGAAGTTTATTTATTTTAATTGTTTTCAGCGGGCCAACATCTGGGTAGCAGCAGTCACCAAGCAGAATGTTAATGCCTCTCAGGTGTTTGAGTTTTTGCTCAAGATGCTTGAGGTAAGGATAAGACTAATTTCTGTGTTTATATTTTACCCAGCCAGCTCCATCTTCATTAAAATTTAAGACTCCATAAGGATTACTGTGCTTAATTTGTAATTACTTGTTTGTGTATATGCTAGCTTACTTTGTGTTTCTAGTGAACTGTTCATATCAGTATCCCTTTGTGAATAAGAGATGAAATTTTGGGATTGTCATGACACAGTGCTTAACTTACTGTAAAAATTATTTTCATGGCTTTGTAGAATGTTAAAGACTAATGTACCTTAATTCTCTTTTTATTCATAAGGACTTGAATAACATGATAATACACCAAAACAATTTACCATTATCATTTAAGAGTATTATAAGCATATGTATACAGTACACCCTCAACACAAGATGGCCATGTGTTCTTCAGTTTTCTGATGTTAAGTTGTTTGTTGCATCACGGGTCCTTTATTTCTGTTGAATCAGTACAGAAAAATATTTTTCTTGACAACATCCATTTCCACTGCCTTTTTTCCAATATATTAGCAAATGAATGTTTACTCACTGTTGGATTGTTAATACAGGTAGCAACATACAAGCTGTTATGTTGTGGCAGTGTTGACAAGTACAGTATAAGATATTAAAGCTGGAATGAGTCAATCAGCTGGAACATAAAGAACTTGCAGTTGCTGCTTTCATCAATCTGATCAATGATGTGTTTGTTCGTATTTCTCCCTCTCTTACTTTTTAGTTATCATGCATTACCTTCTTTAATTTTGGCTTTGTTACCAAGCATATTTCTTTTCAGTGAAAGGCTGTGTAATGATTTTTTTTTCTCTCTCTCCCCTCCATCCTCTCTTGAAATTCATTATTCTCTAGTTCAGGATCGTGTGTTCTGGTTCTTATCCAAAAGCACATTTTTGTCTAAAATGATTTTATTTTTTATTTTTTTTTATGTGTCCGACTCTGGTACCTGTACAGCTGTTCACTTGATGTCTTTGTTACACTTATTTCAATGTTATATTGCCTGTAAATACTGTAATGTGCTATATATGAGGGGCTGTGCATAGAAAGGGTCCAATACGCCTCTCTCCTCCATAACCGGTTTATTGTGTATAGCACTAATTTCACCCATCCTCTGCGCAGTGGGCTTTGATGAAAGACCCTTTCTACACTGCAAGTATGGTTCATATCTGATCTACAAAAACATTGATGATCGACCTTACAATCATCTTGCTGTTCCTCTTGGGCAACTTGCACATAGAACGGGTCCAACATCCTTTCAGCTCAGTGAGTGAGCAACTGAGCTGTAAGGTGGGGTGGGGAGGTGGAGGTGTGGGGTGATGTAGTGGCTCAGTGGGAGTTTAAGCCAGTCCACAGGCTGCTTGCAGTCTCTCTCACCTCTCTCCCAGTTAGCGTTCAGGAAGGAGCATGCCATGTTCTTAGTCCATTGTTTTGTGTTGTACTGTTCATGTGTGCTGTAGAACGTTCATACTTTTGCTGTTATTAAGCAAAGATATTGGTGGTTCAGTCACATGGAAGGTCTGAAAGTGTTGTAACAATGTTTGACCGTCAGTTTGGTGGTGATGATAATGTCCCTGGACCCTCAGGTGTGAGTGAAAAAGCAGATGAATCTTTTTTTTTTTTTTTTTTTACAGCAACATATGTGTTCAGGACCAAAAAATTACTAAAGTGTTTTCAGATTCAAAAAGTACACAATTCAATCATTCGTTCATTTTTTAAGGCTCCAGCATGCTTGCATGCGTCAGCCTTGGTCACCTAGTGGCAGCTCTCCACGCTGCTCAATTTCCAGCAGCTTCCTTATTTAGTCCCTTATCCTTGAGGTCACACTCGATGACCTCCCAGCATTCACACTCAATGACCTCCCTGAGGTCACACTCAATTGCCTGTCATAATCAGTAAAATAATAGAGGGGAGAGACATGCCACAGGCCCCCACCATTGCACAGTCCCAGTTCCAGGCAATGGATCTGGGATCTGTAGCCCACCAGCCTTGTCCAGTGGCTGTGGTAGTAGCCTCGGCGCACCCTCCCAAGACAGCTACAGGAACGCCCTCCACCTTGGCACTGTAGCTGCCATTGATAGGGCAGCCTCCTGGGGTGCTACTCCTGGGTTCGTGCCCCTCTCTATTGGGTGGAAGCGGCAGCATGGGAACTGCAGTGCCCTGTACCCTCTAGCACAGGTTCAAGCCCCATCTCACCCCAGCCCCACAATCTATGCTGACAGAGGCCTTTTCATGCCTCCCCTCTAAAGGTCCATCACTAGGTAAAGGGGGCAAAGTTTTATGGCCACATGCCCTTGCTGGCATCAGCCCTAGTGACATAGTGGGGTATGTTGCGTGCTGTGTAAAGCGCATGTGGTGTAGTGTATGAGATAGTTTGAGGAAGTCTTTTGGAGAGTATGATTATCTACTCTTCATGTTAGTGTCACACTGAAAAGGTCAGCAAAAGGGAATGGTTAGTTAGCTAATGAAACAGGAGCTCCAGCTCTCCTTATCACCAGCATTCTCATTCCCCTTGGGAGCACCACCCTGATTGGCCAGTGCTAGCTCAAAAAGTTAACAAGTTATAGTCATTTTCATGTACCAAACGTTGACTGTGTTTTCAGGCAGATTATGAATGTGACACAGATCCTTTCTATGTGCAGCCTCTCATATGATGGTGCTATTCACATGGAATTTTTGGTGGGGGCTAGATTGGGAGTGAGTCGTAATTTCTAGCAGAAAGGATACATAGAATGCACACTGCTGGTACCTGCACAGCCATTCACTCATTTTTAATTTGACCATAAATACTGGGCAGTATGTGACACTGCTCTTCGTGTTTGGCAGGGTTACATCGGGATTGAATTATGAAAGAAAGGATATACAGAATGAACATAGCCAGTATCTTGCTGTTATTTACTCGGTCTCTTTTTACATCTTTATTCCACACATTTTTACTATTACTCTATATAATGTGTGATATGTGACACTGCTCTTCATGTGTTGTTTTGGTGGAGCTGAATCGAGTCTGAGCATCACCTCCTTCATCCTTGACCCATATGAGGGTGCTTTTTTGATCATGTGAACAGTTCATGCAATACATGCCATTAATGATGCAACTTACCTTATATTTTTAACTTGTCTTTGTGTAATTTTGAATGGCAAAATATTGATGTAAATACTAATACTGTATAGTACCCTATCATTTTAACTTGAATCAGTTTCCAAATTTTATTTATCTATCTATCTATCTATATATTGCCATATCTGTCTATATATTTATCTGTCTATCTATATATTGCCAGACTCCTTAATTCCATAAGGGGTGGCCTCAAAGAAATCGCCTCCATGTCGCCCTGTCCCCCGCCATTTCACTGCCTAGCCCCCATCTCACACTGTCCTCTCTCTTATACCTCTCCACTCCATCCCTCCATCTCATCCATGGCCTCCCCCTCCATCTCACTCACATACGCTCTCCTCATCAGGTTCTCGCTCACCATCCCCTCCATATGGCCAAACCACCTCAGTGTATTTCTCCTAATGCTTCCTATCACATCCACAGCCACACCACAATGCTCCTTCACTTCCTCATTTGTCAGTCTTTCTCTCCATGTAACTCCACATGGTCCTCTCAGATAACTCATTTCCACTGCTCTCACTCTTGACTTGTGTCCCTCCAACAAGGTTCAAGCTTCACTTCCATACGTTAGGGTTGGTATCGCAATACTCACATGCAGTGACTTTTTTACTTCCATGCTCATTTCCCTGTTCCTTATCATTGCTTTCAAAGAACCAGCAATGTTTCTTCCTTGTTGTACCCTTTCAAGCACTTCACCCTATAAACTTCCATCCTTACTCATCACACTACCCAAGTCTTAAATGCACTTGCATTTTCCATTTCTTGCTCATCCAACCTCACCGTACATTCAGTGACTTCATTTCTCTCGAAGACTATAACTTTACTCTTCCCTACATTCACCTTAGATTCCGTGTCATACACACACTCCCAGACTCGTTCACCAAGCCTGCAGCTCCCCTTCGTCTTCACTTAACAACACAGTATCATCTGCAAACAACAGTACAGGGAGTTTCTTGTTTATAACCCCATCCACATACAGATTGAACAACCATGGATACATGACACATCTCTGTTTCAGTCCAACCTTCAAATAGAAAAATTCACTCAGTTCACTGTCCACATGCACTGCAGCCTTAGCACCCTCATACATACTCTTCATGGCATTCAGCAACTTCCTATTTACTCATTATATTCTTAATACTTTCCACATTCCTTGTTTATCCACCCTGTCATATGCTTTCTCCAAAGCCATGAAGGCTGCATTCAATATCTTGCCCTTCTCTAGAAACTTTTTCACTAAAGACTTAAGAATGAATATCTGATCTGCATAACCCCTTCCCATCCTAAAACCTCCTGTTCTTCTCCACCTAATTGCTCTGTTATTTCCCTAACTCAGTCAATATGTATCTTTCCATATACTTTTCCTATTACACTAAGAAGACAAATGTCCCTATGATTACCACACACTTCATTTTCCCCTTTTCCTTTGTACTGGGGAATAAATATACCTAACTTCCAATCCTGTGGTACTTTACCTTTTTCCTAGGCCAATCTGCACATCTTCCACATCATTCTATTTCTGTCTTTCCCCCATGCTTCAACATTTCACCACATATTACTTCAATTCCCGGAGCTTTTCCCATTTTGACTTTCTTTATTGCTTCCACAACTTCCATCCTACTGATTTCTTCCTCTCTTCTCACATCCCTCCTTCTCCCAGCCATTCCCCAGCAACTTATACTCACATTACTTTCATTCTCTGTGTTCAACAGTTCATTAAAGTGTTCTCCCCATTTGCTCACTTTTTCTCCCTTCTCCACTAGCAATCTACCATTTTTACCTTTCACCCCCTGACTAACTTTATTATTGCCCTGTCTAGTTTCTTTACCTCTTTCCAGATTATTTTCATACATTCCCTCCACTTTATGCTCAAATTCCTTCCAAATTCCTCATCCACTCTCTTCTTACTCTCTCTTATTAATCTTTAACCCCTCTCTTCCTCTCTACATATATCTCTCTTCCATCTCTCAACTTCCTCCACACCCCTGCTTCCAGGCCACTCACTATATGCTTTCTTCTTTTGTGCCAGAGCCTGTCTAACCTTGTCATTCCACCATGCTGTTCCTTGCACCCCCCTTTCATCTTCTTTTCACCCCACACACAACCTCACATGCTGCTGAATTTTGCAAAACGAGCCGTCACAACCCATACTCGTGGGTTTACTGTACTTCATAAAGAGTCATTATACATTATATCATCACTTATTGTTGGTCACAGAGATCTGTTTTGATATAATTCTTGTTACAGGTGATGAGTAGCTATTTTGGCAAGATATCTGAAGAGAATGTGAAGAACAACTTTGTACTCATCTATGAACTCCTTGATGGTGAGGCTTAATGTTTTGGTAGACTGCATGCACTAATACTTTGTACAGTATATGTTTGCAGTCTTTAACCCGCCGAGTCCCGACCGGATTTTTCCCCAGCCTACCCCCAGATCCCGACTGATTTTCGACTTTTTGTTTTTTGGCTGAAACCTTTGCTTTTGTTGAGAAACATCGAAAATTCATAGTGAAATCGCGATCCTGAGGTAAAAAAATGTTGATAAAGGTGTCACTCAACCTTACGTTTTCCTTCTTTTTCAGGGTACCTGGCTAAGAAAACGAACTATGGAAGGGTTGACTAATTCAAGCCACTTTAAATTACGTATTTATCATTTATTTGGTACGAATTTATGTGTAGTAAAAGTCTATAATGGTTTTCACACAATAATATAGATACAGTAGGCGCGGAAAGTGTTGACGCCATCTTAAAAAAAGAAAACATTCTTGTGGTTAGCAAGGAGAATCAAATAAATTAACACTCACCATTGAATTTAGTATTTACTGGCATTCCCCTTCACCTTTATTATCTTCTTAAGGCGTCTGGGGAGACTGATGGCGTTGTTTTGCAGAACAGATGGACTAAAACTGCTCCATAGCTGCAGCCTCAAGTTTAGGCAAAGATGATGTGTCCATACTACGCAGCTGCCGCTTCATGTGTGCCCATAAATTCTCAATGGGATTGATATCTGGGCTGTTTCCGGGCCAATCTTGAATAAAAGGAACCTCACAGTCTGTTAGCCACTGTTTCACTGACTTTGCAACATGTGCAGGGGCAGAATCTTGCATGAATACTCTTCCCTTGGTTTTATCAAAAGAGTCACTTAAAACATCACATAAGAGCTCCAAATAATTGTTCTGGTTCACTTTTTCATTTGCAGGTAGAATTACCATCCTACCAACACCATAATATGTAAAGCAGCCCCAAGCCATGAGTGAGGCTGGGTATTTAATAAACTTGGAAGTGTACTTAGGATCCAGGGGGTCACTGCCTGGTTTGCAGTACACACGTAATGAAGGGGTACCAGTGACAGTAAATGTTGACTCATCACTTCAAAGCACAGTTTTCCATTGCTCCTCACTCCAGGCAAGATATTTCTTACAAAAATTTACTCTCTTTTTCTTTTGAAGTGCAGTTAGCAGTGGTTTTTTACGAGCACAAAAACTCCTGTAGCCCAGACCGTCATGCAACAGCTGCTGCACACTTCTGACAGACACATCTGCCAGCAACTGTGGGTTCTTTTCTTTTAAATCCCGTGCTAAAAACTCCTGTAGCCCAGACCGTCATGCAACAGCTGCTGCACACTTCTGACAGACACATCTGCCAGCAACTGTGGGTTCTTTTCTTTTAAATCCCTTGCTGTTAGCCTTGGATCCTTGCTAACGTGCCTTGAGATCAGCTGACGGGTCCTGAAGGTTGTCTTACGAGGTCTCCCAGGCTTGGGAAGTGGAGTGGGAGGAATGGCCTCCCCACTGTCCTTGAACCGCTTCACCAGTCTCTGCACTATCCTCAGTCTAACACCATCTGATTTGCAATAAATGGGAGTTTGTGGCCAGCTTTGTATAAAGTAATCACTTCCACACGTTTGTCCTTGCTTGTGGTTACTTTAGGCATGATGAGAATGTGGTAGGTAACCAAATAACTGTGTTATTTGAGTCAAAATATGCCCTCGTGGTGCATCACACACAGAGACAATCCTCCTCCTGTGGCTGCCCAAACATTACTGAGCCTGCTCCTGTGGTGCCAAACCTATCAAGCAGGGTTGCCAGCTCCCGTTGAAAAAGCGTCAGCTCATTTCGCATCACAGGGGAGGGTAGTATTGACCCTACTTCACTTAACGCGAAAAAGAATGACGTCGGCAAAAAAAACGTCAATACTTTCCGCTCCTACTGTATTTATAAGCATTGTTCACTTACCCAAAACCCCAGTATATGGCACCTTCCTTTACGACATTACCACCTCATCACTTCTGTTTGTTTCTACCTCTAGCTTCTTTGTTTCTTTGTCCTCCACCTCAGGAATCACTTTCACCGTGAATTTCGTCATTAGAGAGACTGTGGGGGAACATACCTTTACTGGCTAGGTTACTGCTAACAGGTGAATTGCCCCGTGTGGGGGGGAGGGGGGGAAGGGGGGGTTAGGAGAGGCCAGGCAGTATCCCTGCTTGACAGCAGGTAGAGGAGGGTCTCGCACATATGCCTACCAAAAATCACCCATGAATGTTGACAAATGTGCACACAATGGGCCTTGCAATTGCGTGACGTACGATCCATGTCGCTGGGTCTGTCTGCGGAAAAAAGTAGCGACGTGCATCGTACGTCGATGGGACTCGGCGGGTTAATCAGTGTACAATTTATGTTCTTTCTTTAATCTGTTTTCATTGTAGCCAGTAAAGGCATTGTTTTAAATGCTATGTATTTTACTTTGATATGGAGCCATGGTTTGAAATGGAATTTAGCCATTAAACCATGGGCAATTTTTTTATTTTTGGTCATATTTTACTCCCATTTTTTTGTTGGATGGGACACAGTATAAAAATAAGAACATAAAATACTTTATTCTTCTGTCTGCAGACAGACACCAGAAGACCTCTGTAGCTTTTGTTAATATTACCATTTGCAGTAAGAACTAGCAATATTGGCGACCAAACGGTCTCTGAGATTTTACAGAGGCAGAGCCAGCTATCCTTACTGTTCAGTGGCTCAGCCAGAACTGACCACTGTTTGCAGTGCTGGGTGGTAACTGTATGTTCAGATAATGGGATCATGTTGAACCTGCTGTGGTGCCCTTGTTAATCGAGTGGAGAGAGACAAATGCAGTGTCCATCCAAGAACTACACCCTCACACCCTTCCCTGTACCTTGCTGTGGCAAGGGTTCTATGTGCTTCAAGGGAAAATCAGTTCACTGCATGAGACGACCCTATGAGGGTGGTTGCTTGCCTGTGGTAGATAGGTCTGCTTGGCCAGACGAACTGAGGTTATGCAACAGCAATGTGAGCCCTGATATTAAACAATATAGTAGAGTTGAAGAAAGTGAGAAATAGAGGGGAAAATGTGTACATCATATTACGTCCCCCAGGGATTAACCGAAAAGCAGCAACATACATTCATTAATATGTACAGGAAGGAATGCAGCATACATTACAAAAGTCAAGATAATTAAGAATAAGAAAATGCTTTGGTGTGAATAGTTAACCGATGATTGTATATCATATGATGACATTTGGAGCTTTTTTTCCAGCTGCTTTCCTTTCTGATCTCTCCACCCGTACTTATTCTGTATTTTTTGTAGTAGTCCATCCTGCAATATGAATCTGGCAGTGCTTGCCCTGGTTATGGATATTGACCTAAAAACTGGCATACCCATATTTTAAAATACCCTATGTTTTTCATCTTATGCCAAGCATGTCCTGTGTTGAAAATAAAGATTTTGTCATTGTACAACAATGGACGAAACCTCTGGAACTTAACTGCATTTTGAATTAACTAGGAGAAATATTGACATTAAATTAGACACAACCATATTTCAACATGTTCTTATTCATATCAAAGGAAAGGAAAAACATAAGCATGAGAGATAGGAAGTTGTCATGTGTGGACGTGGCTGGCAACTGGCGCTTGAAGATGTTGCAGCTCGAAAATTTAAGTACTGGTACAAGTAAATTTTAAAAAAGGGAGAGCTAGACATGCAGCGACCGGGGAAATGGAAACCAATCCTGATGATAGCGCAACATTTTTCTCTTAAGCTTTGAAAAACTGGTGTCTGGTCTACGCTTTGCTATCAGGCTTTTGAGGTTTTTATCTTGCCCTCGAGATGGCCAGAACAAGGAAGAGAGGGAGCAGAGACGCGGCCAAAAAACAGACTGGAGGAAAGAAGCCTGTTTCATACTGGTACAAAACAAATGTGTTTCAGAGGTTAAGCAGAGACAAAATAAGTGAATGTAAATATAAAGTTCATCGTGATAGACACAATTATTCAGGCCAATCTTAACCTTTCCTCTGAGTCCTTGTAACCCCTGAGGGGGGAGGGGGTGCACCCAGGTTGAGAACCACTGTTTAACCAATATTAGCTTCATAGTGGAATACCTCACTTAAAACCTTTAACTCTGACTCCTGTTTTTGTAAGATTTTATTAAAGAGGAGAGGTATTCATAAACTCTAATGTGTGCACTCCTCTTATAATATGGAGAGCTAAGTGCAACATATGCAATAAGAAACTTCATTTCCTTAAATGGTTGTTTCAAGGCTGCATACTGTGCATGGTTTGAAAGTAATAACAAGGGAATTTATATAATTTATTTCCATGTATATCATGACAGGAAAAACATGTACAACCTTCAGTGCAAAAAACAAAAAAGTATGACAAAGTATTCCATTTTGATCATTGTGTTTCTCCCTTTCTTGAGTGCTTGGCACTCAGTATATTGTGTCCTGGAGAACCTCAAATGTTTGCAGTGTAGTGTAGTTTACTGTAGTATTTGCACATGCTAATTATCTGTATCTTTCTGTTTTATTGAGGCTCCCCCTTTTTTTTTTCTGCTGCTTTCAGAGATTCTTGATTTTGGGTACCCTCAGAACACAGACACTGGGGTGCTTAAGACATTCATCACTCAGCAGGGCATCAAGACAGCCAGTAAGGAGGAACAGTCACAGATAACTTCTCAGGTGAGTAGAGTTCTCTCCCAGGATTTTTAGAAATTCATGTACTCTCGGGTGCCTGATTGATTAGTGGTTAGGCAACCCCCATTGAAGTGATGACCTTGCATAAGGTTTGATCTCCTTGAGGTGACTAGAAGTTTTTCAACCACATACTCATAATTACACCCAGGGGAGTAGACAGATCATCCACCATACCCATAAATGCTGTGGACAGCAGCAGCCCAGCCTTGAGCTTGTACATCTCAAAAGGGGTGAAATTTATTAGTGTGTTACTTATTTTACTTTTTGGTGGCAGTAACTTTTAAGAAAGGGGCTTATTTTTTAAACATGAAATTAACATAATAATGGATGTGATAAAAGATTGAATGAAAATTGTAGGATGTGAGATACCATATCTCTCATGGTGAGGGTGGATGCAAGAAAATGGAATTTTTTGATAGTGAGAAGTGTGCAGCAATACTTAATCATCATCATCATCATCCAGACCTCCTTTCCCACCCTAGGGCAGGGTGAGGAGTAGCAACGTCCAGACAACCCAAATTTGCCCAATCCAATGGGCCACACTTCCATTCACTCATCATTCAAGCCCCCAGAATCCTGGTTCTATCGGATATGCAAAACATTCACCACGTTTTGTAGCTTCACATAAACATATCAGATAGAGTCAGTCCAGACACTGCCACGTTAAAAAGGGATGTCAAATCCCTGATCATGCACTTCTTCTCACAACATTCATCCAGCCAGCTCGATCTCTTGTCAGTTCCCTAGCCTTACCGACTTCCAAAGCTCTCTTCCTCACACACTCATCCACCATATCTCTCCACCTTCTCCTTGGCCTACCTCACCTCCTCCCTCCTTCAAATTCACTCAGATATTCCTTTTTCACCACTATTGTTATCCATTCTCTTCACATGACCTGACCATCTCATTACATTCTCTTCAGTTCTGGTGTCCACTGACTTCTTCACTCCTCATCTTTCCCGAATTACATTATTTCGTATCCTATCCACCCTCTGTACTCCACACACATTCCTCAGCAGTCCCAGCTCCACTGCTCTTACTTTTGACTTTTCATTTTCATTCCACACCATAGTCTCACATCCATATGTTAAACTTGGCACTAACACTCCTTCATGTAAGCCTTGTGCAGCTGCAACACTCTAGCCTCTGTTTCTTATCAAGGCCTTCATTGCACCAGCTACTTTCCGTCCTTGTGTCACTCTACTTTCTACGTCTTTTGCACATTTTCCTCTCTCTTCTATCACTGTACCCAGGTATTTGAACTCTCTCACCAGTTCCAGTCTCTCTCCGTTCACTGTGGCATCGCACTGGGAGTCACCTTCTCTCTCAGTAACCATCACTTTACTCTTTTCTACATTTACTCTCAGGGCACGACGCTTACAGACATCAACAAAACTCTGCACAAGTCTACCAAGTTCTTGTCCGGTATTTGCAAGCAGGACTGCATCATCAGCATACACCAAATTGAGATATTCCATCCATCACTATTCATTACCAATGCCATCCCTTTCTCCATTACACGTGTTTTTACTTCTCTCATCACCCCATCCATATATATATATTGAACAACCATGGGGTCATCACACAACCTTGCCGCATTCCCACATCAATCGTGAATCATTCACTTAGATGCCCATTGACCCTTACACATGTTTCACTACCATCATAAAAACTCTTCACGGCACCTAGCAGCATACCAACTACACCGTACATGTGCAAAACTTTCCACAATCCTTCTCTGTCTACTTTGTCGTATGCTTTTTCCAGATCCATGAATGCCATAAACACCTTATGGTCAGGGCTGTTCGGCCAGACTGCCTAGGGAATGACTACTACACCTTATGGTCCTTTGCACAGGCTTTCTCTGCTATCTGTCTTACTGCAGATATTTGATCCACACATTCTCTGCCACTCCTAAAGCCACCCTGTTCATCACTCACTAGGACTTCTGATATCTTTCTTACTTTCTCTATAATAATTCTTCCATATACCTTCCCTACCACACTCAATAAACTTATGCCACGATAATTCTTGCACTTACTTCGCTCACACTTCGCTCACTCTTGTTTTTGTACAGGGGTAGAGTCACAGCCTTTTTCCACTCTGCTGGCAAAGTTTCACTCATCCATGCCTTCTTACATATCTCCAGCAAGCACTTCATTCCGCTTTCTCCACTACACTTAATCAACTCTGCATACACCTCATCAACCCCAGCTGCCTTCCCATTTTCCAGTCACTTCACCACACTCTTCACCTGTGCAAGTGTCACATCTCCTGGCACTGCATTCCTTCTCTGCACACACACAAAACCAATCATGTTTACAGCTGCTCTGCTGTCTCTGTTCCCATTCATCAGGCTTTCATAACATTCTTTCCATCTGGTCGTTACTTCATTCCTGTGAGTTGAAAATGAAGGTTTACTCAAACTTTGATAAGGGATATAAAAGTTATCCATCCATCCATCCAGCTGATACATAAAGATATTTGTTAAAACAGGCTGCTTGAGGTAATATGTAATGCCCATGTTCACACAATACAGTCATCCACAGAGTTTCATGGTTAATGTGTGTGTGTTAACCTAGGATTTCATGTAACTGGAATTCACTTAGAGAAGGTCTGTTTGTGATTGATTTTGGAAGGACAGGAGGACATGAATGTAACTTGAGGCAGAATATATGCTTACCATATATGATATATACACCTCTCCCCCACTGTTTGACAGGGATGCATTCCATAAAAAGTGATATGAATTGGCTGAATAACAAGCTAGTTTCTCCCATAAGATTGTTAAGAAATAGGGGGGGTTAGGTTCCTGACCACCTTTGTCATTCAAAAAATATTCAGTCAAGATGGAAATAATACCGGTATATATGAACGAAAGTGACACAGGGATTTGAACTGTTTTCTTATAGACCTGCATTCTCAAGGAAAATTTCAGTATTTTATTAGCATATGCATCTCAGATAGTTGACATTTGATTTTTGATTAAAAAAATATCGGAGAACAAACTCAATATACCTACTTTGCGATATTAAAGAAAGCTGTCTGAACTCCGATAGCATGGTTATTGCTGATCCTACTGACTGGACATGACATCATCACACCACACCAGATGCAAATGTATTCAATTTAAAACCATAAATAACAGTGGAAGCCTAACTGGAAGCGCTGAAACCTAACTGGGGGGCTTTGTCGCCCGGACTCCCCAATGATTTTTAACCTTCCCAACCTACACTCAGTGTTCTTTATTGAGGCGAAGATGCACTTGTCAGGTTGGTGATGATTGGCCGAATGCAACATTATTTCATGATCTCTTTACTCGTTCGCTTTATTAATTGACAACATACTGTATATCTGAGGGGGGAATTTGAGTTAGTAAATGTTATTTGGACATGTTGCATTCAGCCAGTTATCACCAACTTGTCAAGTGCATCTTCGCCACAGTAAAAAAAACATAGTATAGTGCAAACTAAGATGTGCATTACTTAAAAATGGCACCAAAACAGTATCATGCGTTAAGAGCGTTCGTTAATAATTGGTGCAATCATCACCGGACCAAGTGATGGCGAAACACTCATCCAGGTTGGTGAGCACATGACTGCGCTTGACAGGGGTAATAGTAGGGGTCTTGGGTGGAGCCATGGTGGTGCCGTAGTATTCCACGAGGCCAAATAGAAATGCAGATGGATGAAGAGGCAACTGATCAGCAGGGCAGAGCACAGGAGACTGGGCAGCTCAGTCAGTCTGTCGGGCGGCGTGCGGTTTGAATTATTGAAATGGTGGGGATAACTATGTCAAACAGCGAAAATGGGTATAGATTTATGAATGTCGAAACAACGAATTGTCAAATAATGCTCAGTCGAAAAACAGGGCTTGGTATATACTGTATATTAAACTGTTTCCCAAGTACATGTGCAGTCTAGATATTTGGAACAGTTCGGAAGCAGAGGTGATGTGAGCTAAGGACATGTGTCAGTAGAATCTGATTAGTTAAATACAGATATGGAGACAGTAAAAAAGGAGATTGTATCCTTTATGTTACAGCTAGGTAAATAAATATCAGCATTATTGATTGTTAGCTTTATTTATTTTTTTTTTAATTGTCTGGTTAAGAAACCCCCTGCTGATTGTACAGGGAAATAGGGAAATTCAGTTTTTTGAGGTTTGATTAAGCTAGAACTGTCATGGGGTGCAATAATGCTCTAAAAAGAAAAAAAAAAGCAAACAGATTGTTATTTTTCCTCTGCACAGTGATAACTTCTTTTTATTATTGTTTTTTGTATTGCACCAGAAGATGATTTTATCAGCTGTACAAAGACTCCTTCTCTTTGGAGTGGTAGGAAACAGTTCATTAATCCATTCACAGTGAAAGGTCTTTCTCAGTTGAATGAATTCGTCTGATAGCAGCAGAATTAAAATTGCATGTAAGGTGAAGGATAATCAAAATGAAAATTCCTGTATATTTCTCACCCCGCCCTAGGGTGGGAAAGGAGGTCCGGATGATGATGATGATGAAAATTCCTGTAAATTTTTCAGGTGCCATAAGGACACTGTTTGCAATGCCTTGCACATCCACTGAAAGAATTACCAATAGCTTATTATGCATAAAATTAATTTAGTATCTTGAGAGGTTGAGGAGGCAGCTACACTACGTAAAACACAGGACAAGAAAATTTATTTTGTTTTCAGGCAGCAGATGGCATAACATTCCTGTGGTACCAGACTGATGTAATTTCTCATTCCGCTGCTTGAAGCTTATCAGTGATAGTTTGCAAGGTTTTTCAGATTAGAGAGGTCGGGTATAAAATTGGGTGAGTTAATGAAGTAGTGCCATGATTAGTAATTTGGTCAGTGCAAGAAAAAAATGGTTGATTGGATATTTTGTTCTGATGATGTATGTCACTATGATGCAGTTGTGCAGCTGAATTATGTCTTTTTACCTTAAATATTTTGTCAGTAAGTTCAGGAGTCAGGATATTGGCAGCAGCTACTAGAATTGACAGGATAACTTGCTTGGGTCAGTATACCTTGCAGTGCAGCATGAGGTGGGCCTTTTCATAATGCAGTACCGTACCCAAGAATTCTACAGTTCATATTTATAAAAAAATGAAAATATGGTGAAGTATATTACTGGATGCAAGTACTGGGAAGTTATAAAATGTTGCCAATCTCTGTGAATTTGTGCATGTACAGTATTGCATTTATTTTTCAAAGGGTATGTAGGTGGGGGTGCTCACCATTAACTCACTCAGTGTAGTGCTGCTTTGGGTGTCTGCCCTTTCCTCTCTTCCTTCCTTCCTTCCTTTCTTTCCTTCTTTCTTTCCTCTTCCTTCTGCCAATGGGTGACTACACTGAGTGACAAGCCATTGATTTCCTGTACACCAGGAAACCATTTACAGTACTATGTTGGGTGGTAACCATATAACCGAATTATGGCCCCTGGTGGTTTAGTGGGTAATTGAGGCACTCCAATTGGATTGAACCTGTGTAGGTTTATATCCAAGGGATGGTTGGGGTTATTGCTTATATAATGCCACTCAGGGATGAGTGAGGCTGGTCACTTTCTTCTTAAATGTCAGGACCAACTTACCTAGCCCCGGACTTCTAAGCTCCTCGTGGGGCGACATAGGATTGGGTGATGAATGGATGGATAGACTCATTAATCTTGCTTCTTCATGTCTTGTCAGGTGACAGGTCAGATTGGATGGCGGCGAGAGGGGATCAAGTACCGCCGCAATGAACTCTTCCTGGATGTCATTGAATACGTCAACCTGCTTATGTCTCCTCAAGGTACTGTTGAAAATAAATGAGGCATCCCCCAGTGAAAAGCTCCAACCTCCCAGAAGTTATGTGTTGTTCAGTAAAACCCAGATATCAGCCAGGGTGGTGGCATTTCAATGCTCATATCCTTTAACTGCACCTTTAACATACTGGCTTACCTTCATTTTTAAATAAAACAACAGAGAAGGCACAGAATATTGTTTATAAAGGAAAAATATCTGTGTTTCATTAAGTTATGCTGACTCACATTCCATTGCTCTTATGATCTCTTATTGATACTGTTGCCCGCCTCCCCCATTATGGTGGGCATATACTGTACTGTAGTACCTTTTTTTTTTTTTTTTTTTTTTTTTTTTTGCATGCTGTGGCTGGTTAGGGTGGTTATGGCCATGTATGTGGGTGCTCGCACCCAGGTAAGAATGAATGGAGATTTGAGTGATGAGTTTTCAATTTTAGTCCCATGTTGTTTATCATGGTACTTGAAGCCCTCTCACGTGACTTCAGAAATGGACTCCCATGGGAGATGTATGCTGATGATTTGGTGTTGATTGCAGAGAATGAAAGGGAGGCAGAGGATAGATTTAGGAAGTGGAGAGATGATATGGGGCACAAGGTTTGAGAATAAATGCAGATAAAACAAAAGTGATGATATTTAGAGTTGGTGGTGGTTCTGTCAAAGAAGGGGGCGAGTGGCCATGTGCAGTTTGCCACAAGAGCATGGGAAGTAATTCTATCTTGCAGTGTTTGTGATAAGTGTGTGCATAAGAGATGTAGTGGTATTAGAGGTAGACTGTGAGATAATGATGATTTTATGTGTGCGGCATCAGGTGTAAAAGGATTGAACTTGCTGGTGAGTCTCTTAAGTGTTTGGAAGTTTTGTATTTGGGAGACATGTTATGTGCTGGAGGTGGGGCTGGAGCTAGCTCGGTTGCTAGGGTGAGAAATGAGTAGTAGTTCAGGGAGCTGTTGCCTCTCCTAACATTGAGAGGGCTCTCCCTACGTGCTAAGGGATCTTTGTATGCAACATGTGGCATGTCTGCAGGAAGTCCGGTACAGGGGTGGATCAGCCAGAAAGATTGCTGGGAAGGATTGCTACTATAAGTTGTTTTGGCAGGGGGGAACTGACGGATATGGGGGTGTGGGGGTGTTGGTTGCGGAGGAATGGGTGGTGGAGTATGTTATGAATGTCATGAGAGTAAGTGATAGGATAATAGTAGTGAAAATTTTGATCGGACGGGTGATGGTTTCAGTCATATCAGCATATGCTCCGCAGGTAGGATTGGATGACGCAGAGAAGGATAGATTTTGGGATGATTTAATACGCGTAGTAAGTGGTATGGGTGATGATGAGGTAGTGGTTCTGGGAGGGGATTTAAATGGTCATGTTGGTGAAGCAGCTCAAGGTTATGAAGGAGTCCATGGAGGATGTGCATATGGTGTGAGGAATGCGGAAGGGGAAAGAATACTCGAGTTTGGGGAGGCTATGGACATGATTGTGTGCAACACACATTTTAGAAAAAGAGTGAGTAGATTGATTACGTACGAGTCCGGGGGAAATAGTAGCCAGATAGATTATTTTCTGGTAAGGAGGGTTGATAGGAGATTAGTGAGGGATGTTAAAGTTATAGGAAGCGAGGAGTGTGTTCAGCAGCACAAACTGTTGATTTGTGACATGGTGCTTAAGGAACGAGTGATGAGAAGGATGACATATGTACCTAGGAGGAAAATATGGAAGCTGAGAAACCAATCAGTAAGGGATGCCTTTTATAGTGAGATGAGGAGAGTGGTGGCTGAACAGGAAGCCAAAGATAGAGACGTTAATGAACAGTATGGAGCCCTTAAGAACAACCTCTTGAGAGTTACCGATGCAGTATGCGGTTGGACAAGAGGCCCACCAAGACATAAAGTAACTTGGTGGTGGGATGAGGGTGTAGAAGCCGCAGTTAAGGAGAAGAGAAGGCTTTTCCGGGAATGGAAGAAGGGTGGTAACAGGGAGGAGTACTTGGCTGCCAAGCGCAGGGCTAGAAGAGAGGTATACAGGGCGAAGTCTGAGTCACAGAGACTTTTACTTGATAATCTAAATCATGAAGGAAGGAAAAATATGGTTTTTAGGGTGGCAAATCAGATGAAGAGAGATAATCGGGACATTGTAGGCGAGCAGTGTGTGAAGAATGATGAAGGAAGGGTAGTGGTTAACAGTGAGGATATTAAAGATGCATGGAGAGAGCATTATAGCCGGTTGTTGAATGAGGAGTTTGATTGGGATAGGGAAGGTTTGGAGCCAGCTGATCCAGTGTTTGGGCCTTGGCCTTTGATTGACGCTGCTACTGTGAGTGAGGCAATAGGCAGGATGCGGGTGGGGAAGGCGGCAGGTGTGTCTGGGTTGACTGCCGAAATGTTGAAGGCCTCAGGAGATATTGGGGTGAGGTTAGTCACTGACCTGATAAATA
>JAGKTI010001369.1:24956-62267 GCA_018397915.1 Birgus latro | reverse complement strand
AGTGGTAGGTGGTGGCGACCATCATCCACTCACTTGATGTAGTGCTGCCTACTTCTTCCTTAGCCTTTATCATTCTTTTTCTGTGCCTGCCCTCCTTTCTTCCTATTTCTCCTATATTTCCTGTCACTTCTTACTGCTTTTCTTTCCTTTACAGGTGACATTACATTGCGTGACAAGCCAAATGGTTTCCTGCAAGCCAAGAAACCATTTACAACGCTGGGTGGTAACCATATAACCAAACCATACGTGCTCCCTGCGTGTCAACAAGTGGGTTGGTGGAGGGTTAGTGCCCCTCCCCGTAAAAAAAAATAACTCAAAGTCAAATGGCCACCCCTTACGGGATTATGGTGTCTGGCAATAGATAGATAGATAGACTCTACAGTGAATGATGTGCCAGATGGTTTCCTGTAACTCAGGAAAGTATTCTGGGTGACAACCATATCCAGTAACCAGATGATTGCCTGGTGATCGAGTAGATTAAGATATTCCAATCAGATGGGACCCATGAGTTTGCATCTGAGAGGTTGTTGGAGTTTATTGCTCACATAATGTCACTCAGGCAAATGAGGTTGATCACCCTCTCCTTAAATATCAGGACTGCGTAGCTAGCCTCGAGCCTGTATGCTTATGATGGGGCAAAAAAGATTGAATAATGGCTGGATTACTGATTGAATGATGATTACTCTCACCGTGATCCACAACTGACCATCCTTCGAGCTTGTCCCACCCACTTTTTTCTGCTCAGCCAATCTTCAGGTTTGTGGGGTGCGGAGGGTTTATTCATGGCATGTGTCACCAAATAGTAAACCCTTTGGGATTCCGATGACGTGTTTTCATGTCATTTCAAATCCAACCTCAGAGATTCCGATGATGTGTTTATACGTCATTTTAAGATACTTTTGAAAAGTATTCACCATAAATTGCATTTACGTGTCATAACAGGGACTCGGGCATGATGACGCGGAGAGCTTGCTCTTTGCATGGCAGGCAGTGGTTTTGTAGTTTTCCTTGGTTTAAACCAGATTTATGTATCTTATGTTTTTTCTTTTTCTTTTTTCTTTTTCCTTGCTTTTTCTTGTTTTTTCCTTTTTTTTTTCTTTTGCAAGAGGCAAGGTATAAAGTTTTTGGTTTTTGCCTAATTTCAACTAATCATTTTGACTTTTTTCTTTGTTTTCCTTTTTTGAACATAGTGCGATAAAGTACAACTATTCATCTTCAAAATAACACCACAACCAGCATCCTGCTATGAAGAGTGTATTTACACTGATCGATCAAAGAAAAAGATTACGAAGCAAATTCTGTATGCGTCCAAGACTCATAAAAAATTGTGCATCTATTTCGTTTTGCTTTACCACATAATAAAATGCAGAAATAACCATAATCTATTTATCATTGTAAAGTAATTTATTGTATTTGTGCATGGTTTAAACTGGATTTATATATCTTTATTATTATCATTTCTTTTTTTTTCCAAATATTTCTCTACAGCAAGATATAAAATTGTTGGTTTTTGCCTAACTACACTTTGTCATTTTGACTTTTTATTTTCTTTGTTTTTCTTTTTCTTTTTTGAGCATACTACAATAAAGTACAACTACTCAGCTTCAAAATAACACCACAACCAGCACCCTATCATAAAAAGTGTATTTACACTGACTGATCAAAGAAAAAGATTGCTAAACAAATATGCAGCCAAGACTTTAAAAAATTGTGCATCTCTTTCCTTTTGCTTTACCATGTAATAAAATACAGAAATAACCATAATCTGTATGCCATTGTAAAGGTAATTTATTGTAGTTGTGCATGGTTTAAATCAGATTTATATATCTTCATTAGGTTTTTTTTTTCTATGATAAGATATAAAATTTTTGGTTTTTGTCTAAATTCAACTCATCATTTTGACTTTCTGTTGTCTTTGTTCTCCTTTTTTGAACATACTATGATAAAGTACAACTCTTCAGCTTTAAAGTGACACCAATAACATTCTATTATGAAAATTTTATTTACATGGAAAAGAAAAATATTGTGCCACGAATATGTGGGTCAGTGTGAGAGTGGCTGACTTTGGTTGAAGAATGATTGTAGAAGTTGTACAGCCTGAGGTGTGGCGAAACAGTTGTCAGGTTAAAGTATCCAATAAAAGAAGACTGTTAAACTGTAGTACAATCCAATGTGTATGAGATTTTACTGTATGATAGGTGGGGGTGTCCACCATCCACTCTTTTGATGTGGTGCTGCCTGAAGGTGATTGCACTGACAAGTCGAATGGCTTATTGGAACCAAGGAAATCATTTACTGCACTGGGTGGTAACCATATATATATAACTGTGTGATGCTCAGTGCTATACAGTAGTAGGCTAAGACACTCGTTCCAGATGGGGCCTGCAAAAGTTTACATCTGAGGGGTGGTTAGGGTTAATTATTTGCATAATGCCGTTCTGGTAGATGAGGCTGGTCAGTTACCTTAAAGGCCTGGACTGAGTAGACCATCCCCAGGCCACTATGCTTCTGATGGGGTAGGAAAGGATTGGATGGTGGATGGTTGGATGTAGAGTATCAAACAGGAAGAGTTTGTTGAGGTTCTTGGAAGTTTGCATGTACTGTATATACTAGAGAAACTGTTAGTGCTATATTTAGTTTTTAGGATAACTAACTGAATTTTGTGTGGTATGCAGGTCAGGTGCTGTCAGCTCATGTAGCTGGAAAGGTGGTGATGAAGAGTTATTTGTCAGGGATGCCTGAGTGCAAGTTTGGCATCAATGATAAGATTGTCATGGATGCAAAGAGAGGTGGGTACTGGTCTGTTAATTGTACTGTTCATTGGTTTTAAGCTTCAATTTATGTTCTGTTTTTTTCCTGTATGATTCCTTCATTCAGTCTGTATTTAGTTGGAACTGCTCTTCATTAGCTGAGAGATGCTTGGTATGTTTCTCTGCCCATAAATGATTCCCATCTTTATGATGTAAAGTTAGGGAGGGAAAAGTGATGGAAATAACCAAAAAGTGTGAAATTAGCACTTTGGAATAGTAAGTGAACTTTTGTCCCAGAATGTTTATAAAAATGTAAGGACATAAAATATCACAGTCTGTCCACTGACAATATTCAGAATGTGTGATGGAAGAGCAGCTACCCTTGCTGACATTACCAGCAACTGTACAGTTGGATGGAATCTTTTGCACCTTGAGTTAGGCAGGCCAGACTGCTGCTGTAGCCAGTAACTTCAGTGATTTTGGGAACTAGGGAACATGAGTGGTTGAACTTGTTAAACATTTTAGTTTGCAGGAAGAGTTTTCATACCTCACAATACTAGATCACATTTTGATTTGATTTTTTCCTGAAGCACTAACCTGAGCACTACTAATCACCTCTTTTAAGAGTTGAAGAAAGTTCCCACTAGAAATTCAGAATAAATTTGATAGTATGTAGGATTGGATGATGGATGGATGATGGTTTCTCTGGCTTCATGATGTATACAGAATTTTACTGTACACTGTAAGTACTGAATATACTGTATTCGTTTCTTTTCTCATTTCAGAGTTAAAGTACAATGAACTTGAGACATTTGTCGGTATTAAGCAGTGGTCTGTGCACTAGTTCCATTGCAGGATATTATATGCTGAATACAGAATTTATTCTGCATGTAACTTCTGAGTATAATACTCGTATTTCACTTTTAGTAGGCTACACTACAGCAGTTTGACAAATCCTTATTGATAGCCTTCCCCCCCCCAAAAAAAAAAAAAAATCTCAGGTAGTAACTAGTTAAAAAAAAAAAAAATCATTGCTGTAGGAGTTAAGCTCATACATTTTTATTTCAACCTGCAAGCTGTAGGAGAGGGAAAATTTGTTGTGCACCCATTGTGCAAAATACAGATTTTCCCAAACTCATTTTTCTTCATACCTCTTGATAAAGGATGGGGAAGCATATGTCTCTCAATTTTTAGATTAATATGTGCCATAGTTTAGCAGCTGCAGTGCCTTAAAATTCAATATTTTGTGTTGCATTGGGGGGGAAGAGGTGGTGGGGGTTGGGGATAGGTCAGTAGGAAGTGGAATTAGGTAAGTGGGGAGGAGGTGATGGGAGTGGGGGAGGGTGAAGGCATGGGGGTGATGGGGGGAGGGTGAAGGCATGGGGGAGATGGGGGGAGGCCATGCATTCTGGAATGCCAGTCGCAGTTTTTGGGTTAAAGTTATCTGTATCCTTTAGTTTTGTATTTATTTTTGAGAATTAAATTTTGTTTCATATTTTTAGGTTCCTCTGATGAAACACAGCGCTCTGGAAAGACAAGTATAGCCATCGATGATTGTCAGTTCCATCAGTGTGTCAAGCTGTCAAAGTTTGAAACAGAGCACTCTATATCCTTTGTTCCTCCTGATGGGGAATTTGAATTGATGAGGTATTGTATGTGAATACTGTACAGTATATATATATATATATACATTTATATAAATACACATATATTAAATAGCAAGATGGATGTGTAAATATATTGTATATATAGACCATAGATAGCTAGACAGATGTATATATGTATAGCCTATAGATAAGTAGATGGATAGATAGATATAGATACATATTCAGTATCCTGTGGAGGTATGTATATTTTTATGTATTTGTACAGAGTATGCTGGGGTTGAAGAGAAACAATGAATTATTTCAGACTCATGGTGTGCCATAAAGTCCCACACCCATAGAGTGCCATATTTTTTTGGCATATAGGATGCTGCATTGTTTAAGATGCTCCTTAATTCTGGAAGAGCAAATGTGAGTTTTTTTTTTTTCTAACACCCACTAGCTTGGTACAGTCATATTCACAATGTACACTCACCTTTCAGTATCTCCATTCAGTGCTATTCATCAGTCAGTAGTTTCACTATTACTAAATACAAAAACTAAAATGGTGGAAATCTGTACCAGTCACATATATAAACACCACAAATTACATCTGTCCACCCTTATGCATATTTAACATGTTTGAACCAGGTGGGTTACTAAATACATATTAACCCCTCAGTATCTCTATTCAGTATGATTCATCAGTTTACCATATAAAAATGAGAATCTGTAAAACTGTCATACATGTAACATATTCAAACTAGAAATTGCTTCTGTTCATTCTTCTCCTCTGTTGAGTTTGGCTCAGTTGGGTTTGGCCTCAGTTAACATGATTGCATGTAAAATATCAGCATTATTTATGGAAAGAATAGAAAATTGCAAAAGTTAATGGCCAGTAAAAAGTTACAAGCACTTCTTCATCCTAAAAATCCATTGAGGACTCCAAGTTATATTCGCCAGCAGACACCAGGTGGCAGCATTGTCACCATGTAAGAGCTGTGGCTGTCCTTGAAGTTGTTCCCTAAATCAAATTCATTATGTTTTTCACAATTTATCAACAGTTTTCATCATCATCATCATCTTCTAATCGTGTGTTGCCCCATGAGGAGCATAGGTGCGTGGGGCTAGGCAAGTTGGCCCTGACATTTAAGATGAGAGTGACCAACGTCACTCGTCCCTGAGTGGCATTACGTGAACAATAATCCCCAACCACCCCATGGATATAAACCTGCACTGGCTCAATTCAATTGGAGTGCCTTAATTGCCCACTAAACCACCAGGTGCCGTAATTTGATCGTATGGTTACCACCCAGTGTAGTAAGTGGTTTCCTGGTGTATAGGAAACCATTTGGCTTGTCACTAAGTGTTGTCACCCATTGATAGAAGGAAGAGGAAAAAATGAAGGATAGAAAGTCAGAAGAGGAAGGAAGGATGGAAGAGAAGAAAGGGCAGTCACCTGAGAGCAGCACTATGTCGAGTGAGTGGTTGGTGAGCTTCCACACTTTAATTAAATTAATTTTTTATTGTATAGTCTGCCAATGTTAGACAGTTTGTTGGAGAAGTACCTGTACCAGTATAACTGGCTGTTTTGAATAGAGCCAGAGCTAACTCTAGTCTAACTTCATGACATTTGTTTTTGAAGGCACAGTGGTGCTTTGCAGCATATTTTTTAGGGGAAAAAAAAAATGTCTTTTATACTGAAAATGAGGTGCTTTAGGCCCTGATACACTGTTAGTACTTTGGTTACTTATGCACTGTTATGTAGTCCTCTTGCAGCCTATGTTTTCTGTCATTTATTTCATATCAAGGTCTTCATAACACAGGCCACTTTTTTGCCATGAGTCATTCAGCTTTTTACAGCCCTGACTCATTTACACATGTACCTCTTTTCTGTCACTGCTTGGAGGCACAGTACTTTAAATCTTGCCTCAATTCAAATTTCACTTCATTCTCCAGCACATCATACTGTGACTTGCATTCTCCCTAAAAAACCATTAGTGTAGTTCACTTTCAGACTGATGGTGGATGAGGGTGCCTATTATCTATCCACTCACTTGATGTAATGCTGCCTACTTCTTCCTTCACCTTAATAATTCTTTTTCTGCTTCTCCTATCCTTCTTGTTGCCTCTTATTCCTCTTATTTCCACCACTGGTAACTACACTGAGTGAGAAACTTAATAGTTTCTTGTATCCTAGGAAACCATTTACAATGCTGGGTGGTAATCATGTAACCAAATCACGAGGCAGGTGCCCTTGTTAACTGGGTGGAGAGACAGATGCAGCATTCATCCAGGAACCAAACCACCACACTTTTCTCTGAACCTTGTTGTGGCAAGGCATTGTTTGATGCAAGGGAACATCAGTTCACTATATGGAGTGGCCCTGCAAGTGTGGTTGCTTGCTTGTAGTTGATGAGTCTGCTCAGCCAGAGTAACTCAGCATCAATAACAAAAACAAATTGTGGAAACTGTTGGGAGAAAGGAAAAGTAAGATTTGTAGCAATGTGCAAGTCTCATATTGGACTAAGATTCTATTTAAATGTGGCTGAGTTTGATGCCTAAAAGTAATGATTGTGTGGCTGGTTACCAAGCTTGTAGCCACATTTTACTCATGGTAATACTTCGCAGGGTTGATGGTGTCCATCCTAATACAGTACAGTAGCACCTCATGAGAAGCAAAAATATACAGCAAATAGGTGTAGGAAACTTATTTTGTAAATTGGTTGAATTTAAGCTTATATTATGTGCCTAGAATATGATGTGTTTCTAGCTTACCAGTTCTCTGCACTCGTGTTGATTTCTCATCATATATATTTTTTTTCCCTCTGTCCTTTGATGAAGTCAGAATTACTTGATTGCTAATAGCAAGAAATGGTGCTTGATCCAATTGATGGATAAACTGAAAGCATGGATTGATTGTTTTATGAATTTGTGCCTCTGTAACTCTCTCCACAGATACCGAACAACTAAGGACATCTCATTGCCTTTCCGTGTCATACCTCTGGTACGTGAAGTGGGTCGCACTAAAATGGAAGTGAAAGTTGTGATCAAGAGCAACTTCAAGTCGTCACTCCTTGCACAGAAAATTGAGGTGAGATCATTGCTTCACACAACCTTCAAGGAACTGAAATGGAATGTATCTTTTAGCATGATCATACTCCTCTCTAAACAATTGGGAGATTAAAGATATTCATCGTCTGTTTCTCTCTTGACTGTCTGTCTGTCAGTCTATCTTATCAAACTAGTCAAACCACCATGATTGCTGGTTTCAGTGTTGTGTTTTTTCTTGATTGTAGACATATAAAAAAAATGCAAAATATGCCATCTCATGGGTAAAATTGCCTTGGTCACAGCTAGGCTACAAGAAATTTTCAGAATATTCAATGGGAGTGCAGTCATACTGCCCGTCAGCCGTCCTCAGAGACTACTGACGTCGCCCTAAGAAGCTGTGTTCTCACTGATCCAGGTGCTTGTGAGTAGGGAAGCTCAATTCTCATTGGATTGTTCTGTTAGCCACGAGTAAAAGGAAGTTGCCAGTCTGAGTCTCTCTTCGATTGTTCAAGGTAACAGTTGAACAGTGACCTTGTCTTGCTTTGTACATTATTTTTTACTTATTTACGACCATTGCAGATCCTACCATCCCCCCATCCATCCCTGGACCCCTCATAATGTGGCAGTGCTAAAAAGAAGAGAAAAACTCTTATTTATGCAGAAAAGTACAAGATTGTAAAAGAAATAGTGAAAGAGGCAAAGAAAGCACGAATGGCAAAAAAAAAATGATTTTAATGAATCCACCATACGGAGCATTTATCAGAAGAAAGAACACACAAAAGAACACATGAAATATGCAAAAAAAGAAGTATCAGTCAGTGCTTAACCCCTTAACCGCGGGTCGTCACTTCCATGACACTCGGGTGCAATGGATCATACCGTGGGGCGTCACTTTTGTGAGTCTGTGTTGTTTTGAATTCTCCCGGGCATTCAGATGGTGACTTGTATCATCTATCAGCACTGCCAGTGTCCAACAATAGTCAGAGCTGCAAATGTCATCAGTTCTCCCATCCATTTTTGACAGTTTAGCCATTTTCCCCATTCTAGACTCCCCTCCCTACCTCCCCTCCATTACCCTCTCTTGTTGTCTACTCAGCTGCCCTGCGCTATGCAAATCTTCCCCGGATTTTTCCACTGATTTCATCCATTGAAATGAGCCCTATGCCCTATTTTTATACCAAATTATATATATACAGTAAAACCTCGATATAACGGACTTCGGTAGACCGGAATTCGCTTTTATCGGACTCGAGAAGCTACCAGACTAAACTCCTATGTATCGGAAAAAGTCTGATATAGCCAGAAAGCAGTCCGGACTGTCTGACAACTTCAGCTATGTTCACCACAATATGACAAGTAAAAGACATGTTTTTCAGTGCACAGTACAGTATTATTAAACCATTTGATTAATGTAGTGAAGGTATAACACAGTACAATACTGCAATGGTGGTGAAAACTACCTATCCAATCCGGACTAATGTCTGATATATCGGAAAAAGTCCGGATTAGCAGGGGTAAGTCCGGATGTCACTTTTATCGGAAAATCGCATATTTCGGACTGGCCTGAGCCCCAATTAGTCCGTTATAGTGAGGTCTTACTGTATATAAAAAAAATAAGGTAACTGATAGTGCCATACACCTGGAATTGGGAACATCCAACCTGCACTTGTTCTCTAATTTCCCCAGCTTTTTTCCCCTTGAAATATGCCGTATGAGCTATTCTCATAATATAAATGTATATAAGAAAGGAAGGAAGAAGCCTGTGTGATATTTATATTCACCTGGAACTACCTAATTTATTATGTACCGTATTGTCTAGATTTCACACGACTTATTTCTTAGCATATACATTAGCAGCTGACATTTTCAACTCTTGGCTGCCGAGATACGTACAGTACATTCAGTTGACTGTCGTCCTTCAAGGTGAAATCACGTCGCAGTCGTGCCCCTCCATTTCTGCCGCTTTTGCGCCCATTATCAAAGGCCCTGTGACCTCTTCCCCTACTAAACATCGTGTCGGAAGCAGTAAAGGACTGTAGATATATATAAGTGTAATAAAGTACTAGAAATAATAAAGTGTGAGTGTGTATATGAGTAAGAAATGACAGAATACCAGCGGCGAATTAGCGCGAGTGGGAGGCTTGTACGCGCTCGTATTTTACATTGCTTTCACAGTTTTTTTTTTTTTTTTTTTGAGTATGGATTCCAAACTACTGTACTTGGAAATCATTTAATAGCATTTCTAGTGATAATATAAGGCAGTGGTATTCATATTACGGGATGTCGGGAAGTGTAAAGTGGAGACTTAGTTACCCAACTTCAGAAGTCTCCACAAGTCCTACGGTAGTCGACGAGTGCTAAAAAAAAACATCCAAGGAGAAAGCTGAAGGTATGTGCCATATGCATTTGTAATTATAATATTCTAGGACTGATTTTTGGCAAATATTTTTAAAAAGTCAGTCGGAGCACGGATTTGCCGTGCCGGATGGGCACGGCACGCCTCTGACAACCCCGCGGTTAAGGGATTAAAGGAGCACCGATCTGCTGTTAGTGAAGACAGAACAACCTGTTTTATTGTATGAAGAGGCAAGCCAAACAAAGTACAGTATTACAGTGGACTCAGGTGACATCATGGACACAGCTAAAGATTTCTACATTGCAGTGGCCAGGAAAATGATTATCCAGAATCCACCAACATTCATTGCTTCTTGGAATTTGTTGCATTCATTGAAGGCTTATAATAAGATAAAGAGCCTTAAAAATCTTAGGAGAAGCATTTAGAGCTGACAAAATGCTGGCAAAGGAGTACCCTCAGGCATTGAAAAACATTATGGAAACAGGTCCTTACACTCCAGACCAAATTTTTGATATGGATGAAACAGGTTTCAGCTGGAAAAACATATCAACCAGAACATCTTTTACAGCAAAATTGGTAAGGATTAGAGGCCAAAAATATAGTAACAACAGGTAACTGTTCTGTTTGCTACCAGCACCACAGGAGCTTTCAGGATGAGGCCTGTAGTGATTCACAGCACAGGGCTTACAAGGGAGGTGACATGAATAACTGCATGACAAAAAAGCGTGGATGTCTTCCTTATTGTCCCTGATGTGATTTTACTGTTATTTTGCAAATGAAGTGCAAGAATTCTGCATGAAAAACGTAAATTCCATGATCACACTATTGTTAGAGAGTGCACTGGGCCATTTTCCTCTGTTACTCAACACTCACCCTAATATCAAAGTAGTCTTTTTACCTCCAAACACCATCTCTCTTATACAGCCAGTTGATCATGAAATCATTGGTAATATTAAGACAGTTTTAGAAAACTTCTGTTTAATATGTAAAGCCCTGGACACACCTGAAGAGTTGTGTGAGTTAGAGGCAGAAAGCAATGAAAGTGAGAGTGATGACAGTGAGGACATTTAACCAGAAAATGAATAAGGGAAATTAACTTTCCCCAGAATGGAACTTTCACTTTGGAAATTTTCATGAACATAATAATCTGCTTTGGAGATAGACAGACTGTACTACAGGCTGCATCATTGTTGTTTTTTCCTCCCAAAGAAATAAGGAAAAGCCTTTCTCTGAATCTCCCCACCCCTTGTGAACTATGGATTTTGGATTAGGATAATGATGATGATAAAATAAATTTTGATTCTGAGGCGCTTCATTGTTATGTGTCCCATGTTGCAGGTTCGGATCCCAACACCGCTCAACACTTCTGGAGTTCAGCTGATCTGCATGAAGGGGAAGGCAAAGTACAAAGCTTCAGAAAATGCTATTGTCTGGAAGTAAGTGAAAACTTTGTTCTATACAGTTGTGTCAGTTCAGTCATTAAAGTGTCATAGAAATGTTTAAGGGTGTAAAGTTTTAATAAATGTTTAATTACAAAGAAATACTGTATATTGTTTTTGAGGTGATCTTATATATGGTATGATTTTCTAGAACATCGTTTCATGTGATGGAGAGAATTTCTTACCTTTTGTTAATAGTTCTTTCACAGAAGTAATATTGCACTTCAAGATAAAGCTCTAACAAAAGTGTTATTTCAAATAAAGACAAAGCTCTAACAGAAGTAATCCATCCATCCACCTATCATCCAATCCTACATTGCCCCATGAGGACCATAGGAGCCTGGAGCTAGGCAAGTTGGTCCTGACATTTAAGATAAAGGTGACCAGTCTCACTCATCCATGAGTGACATTATGTAAGCAATAAACCCCAACCACCCCTTGAATATAAACCTACACAGGCTCATTCCAGCAGGAATGCCTTGATTACCCACTAAACCACCAGGCACCATAATTTGGCTATGTGGTTACCACCCAGCATAGTAAATGGTTACCTGGTGTACAGGAAACCATTTAGTTTGTCACTCAGTGTATAGTCACTCGCACACAGAAGGAAGAGGAAAGAAGGAAGGAAAGAGAGATGGAAGAGGAAAGAAGGAAGGAAGAGATGAAAGGACAGTCATCTGAGAGCAGCACTACATTGAGTTAGTGGATGGTGAGCACCCCCCACCTAATGCAGCTAAAGACAGTACTCTTGCAGAAGTAATATTGCATTTAGACACAGTGCTCTAACATAAATAGTATTACAGTTAAAGACTAGGTTCATACAGAAGAAATTAAGTAATATAACATAAAGAGATAATTCAGTCATGATTATAAATCAAGGTATTCCATAATATTACACATTTTTCTGTAGAATTTGTGCTTTGAAGCTGGAAAATCAGCTTCATAGGGATTGTGATACACTGCCTTACTTATTCCGTGTATATATAGAGAGGAAGTAGTCAAGGAATTGAAAAAGAGGACAGCGAGTAAAGAAGCCAACCGAAAATAACGTAGTTTATTGTAGAAAATTCAAAGTGAATGTGAACAAAAGCAAACTAATGATATTTGAAAGGAAAGAATTTGACACAGTAGATTATGACAAGCAGTATAAGATAGAGGGAGGAAAGGCTGATAAATGCAAGCATGGTGGAGCCTGTATAAACTATACAGTAGGATGATACGAGCACAATGAATTTCAGGGTCAAATGGGTGGTGAGATGCTTGAGGAGAATAGTTTTAGATGTCTTGTATATGTATTCTGGAAACATGGCAAAATGGAGTTTGAGGCTTTTGGGAGATCACAGAGCAGAAGGGCAATTGGAGAGCTTTTCTGTATTGTTAATTGTAGTTTAGAAGTCTAATTAGAGGACTGCATACAGTTGTTTTGCAGCCAACCCTCTCGTATGGTAGTGAAGCTTGGACGTTGAGTAACACAGAACTTTCTAGGTTGCAGGCTGTTTACTGTTTTTTTTTATTGTCTGCTGGCATTAGTAGAATGGATGATATAAATAATAGAGATGTTTATTAGTATTTTGGGATGGAAGAAATTTCATCAGGAGTGAAATGTGGAATTACTAAATGGATAAAAGTTAGTACAGTACATTTAGATTGTATGAACATATTTTTCAAAAAATGTACATTGATAGGGTACCAGAGAGGTTTATAGTGAGACTGAAGTTACTGTTCAGGAAAGCAGACTGTGGTATGGAGCAAAAGAATTCTGATGAGAGAGAAGAAGTATTTAAGACAGTGAGAGAGGTATGTAAGGACAAAGTAGACTAGAGGAGGTTCTTACACAGCCATCCCCTTTTGGGAGGTTCCCAGGAGGAAGCAAGGCATTGGAGATGGTGATGATGGAACTTACAAAAGACAGTTTTTCTTGAACATTTTCTTCATTTAGTGGCACAGAGGAACATAAAATGTTATTTATAACAAGAATTCAGTTGTATAAGATTGTAATTTGTAATTTCTGTGCACCTGCAGGATCAAGCGCATGGGTGGAATGAAGGAGTCTCAGATTTCAGCCGAGATAGAGCTTCTGCAGACAGACACCAAGAAGAAGTGGACCCGACCCCCTATCTCCATGAACTTTGAGGTAAGGACTTGGGTAAGGTTGGGCGTTGATTGTGAGTTGTGCATGATTTAGGTTAGTTAAATGGAGAGGATAATGTTTTCCAATTGCTGATGGGGTTGGGTTCTTGCCAGAAGTCTTTGCTTTCTGCTTTGTGGTACATTGACTGAGGATTGCAATGAAGAAAGTGTTTAATGCTTTTTTAGAGGTTATAAGTATTTACAACGAATATCTGTAAATGTGCCGTAAAATCATTACTCGCCTAAGGAATACTATGCATTGTCCATTTTATCCATCCATCCATCATAACTTGGTCTAAAATTACCATTTCCACCTTAAATGCTTTGCTAGAACAAGAATTCAATGCTAGAATATGATACCAGCCACTAAGAGGTGCAATAGATGGAATTAGGGCCATTGTATTATCTTCTGTCATTGAGCATTGGGAAAGAAATTACAGAAGGACACAAATCTCTACCTAGTTAAAATGAGCAAACTGAAGTAGTGGTGCTGAATGGTTTGCTGCTTCTCAGGATTGTTCAAAAGGTGGCTAATATGAAAAGCAGTGCCCCAGTGCCTACTTTATCATTACATTCCTTGGTCTCCATTTCATCATTCCTGTCATTTCTTCTTTTATTGTCCTAATATGTTGTATACTTATGCCATGGTGTTGGAGTTATTCATTATATTGTTTAAGTTTTCCCAGCAGTTCTGTCTTTCATATTATCCTACTAATTTCCATTATTTTTCATTTTGAAAGCCAGTGCATTCCTTTTTTGCCAGCTTTAACATACTAAGCACTTATGTAGAGTACCATGCTAAATTAATCAGCATAGCCACCACACTTCAGATTATGGCATATTGTATTGCAGTCATTGATTAGAGATACTTGCTTTCAACATTCCTGTAAAGTAATAATGCATTAAAGGACTACTGGTCTCTATATTTCATAACTTACTCTGTGGAATGTATGAATGCTTTTAATTAATTGTGGAGGCTCACTTATTTACAACAGAAGCACTCTCTGATCAAGTTCAGAAGTCTTGAAGTTAAGGTTTCTGAGGCAAAAAACCTTTTTCACTTATAAAGAGGTCAAGAAGTCACTTGGATGAAAGAAGGGTGAAACCTTTATCAGTCTCACACACAAGTATAGCAAGAGTGAGGATTTAGTTTCAACACAGCTAGGGTGGAGGAGAGGGGTGCTGCATTTCCACCCTGCTTTAAATGAAAAAAAGTTTCTGGTCAATAACATGAATCAGTGACCTATCACCTACTATGCACTTGCATTTAGCCTTGGTTCACTACCAACTTTACTTGAATTGCATTCAGGAATGGTAAGTGTGCTCATATATTTATGAAGGGTGAGCCATAGGGTGAGAACTGACTCTCAGCTTCTTGAATGGATCAACTGAATGAAAAATAGATTGCTGACTTTATAAAAACCAGTACTGTATAGTTGTCCCATTGACCAAAGCAGGAGCAGGACTGTATATTTATGTATAATGGGAGACTTTGTGAATGAATGAGTTAAAACAATCTCTACCAACCCCTTTACTGTACTGCTGCTGCTACTGCTGCTGCTGCTGATGGTGATGATGATGATGATTATTATTAATGTACATATTTATTTATTTATTATTCCTTTTTTGTGAATGACCTCCAGTTGGCACATTGTTGACATTTGACACCAAGACGTATTAATAATAAAGAAAAGTACTGTTCCCCTAGTTTGCTATGTATAATCCTCTTGCATCTAATGTATGAAGTAAGCAACAGCATTCTTACTGCTGGTACCTACCTGCATACATCATCTAATCCTGTATTGCTTCATGAGGAGCATAGGAGCCCAGGGCTAGGTATGTTGGTTCTGACATTTAAGATGAGAATAACCAGCCTCACTCATCCCTGTGTGGCATTGCATGAGCAATAAACCCCAACCACCCCTTGGATACCCGACACAGGCTCAGTCCGTTTGGAGCACCTTAATTGCCCACCAAACCACCAGACGCCATAGTTTGGTTATATTGTTACCACCCAGCATAGTAAATGGTTTCTTGGTGTACAGGAAACCAATTGGCTTTTCACTCAGTGTAGAGTCACCTGTAGACAGAAGGAAGAGGAAAGAAAGAATGGAAAGAAAGACATATAAGGAAAGAAGGAAGGAAGAGAGGAAATGGCAGCTACCCGAAAGCAGCAGTACATCTAGTGAGTGAGTGTTGAGTGCCCCCACCTAAATTTCATTCAGTTAAGTGTTACTCAGCTCATATTTAACTGGTAGTGGATACTGATTACCTTATGAATGAAATTGTAATAAAAACATCGTTTTATAGTAGTGGTAATTTCACTGTGAAGTACTTAAGTGAGCCCTCACTGTATTTTTTTACTACTTAGTACTCATAATGTAGTATTTTTCTATCCCAGTTACATGGCATGTTTTTGGTATCTCATCAGGCCAGGGAGTAAAAACTAATACAATATCAGTACATGAATCTTTTAGAATGGTCTCCTGATTTTCTGCTTGTACCCATGATTTGATCATTAGTACAAGTTTTGACTGTACACAATTTTTTTCTCAGAAATCCAGAGAAATTTGCCAAGTATTTAGCATCTCAGTGCATTGAAAATCTTTCAGATTTAATTTGATCTTGGCAAATTTCATTATTGTGGTTTTGGATGAGTATCACTTGTATATATTGTTAATTCTTCCATGCATATTCTCTGAGCATTGTTATCTGTGTTCCTTCCTCAGCTTTTAATTTCAGCATAAATATAAGGAACTGCAGTAACACTTGTAAGGAAACAATTGTTTTGTGTATAACAAGGTTAACAACAACAGCACAAGGTGAGAGGGTGATTTGGTTTTTGATATGTTCTTTTAAAAATTTTATAACTGTAATAGAAATGTATATACTGTATCAGTAATAGTTGATTGCCTGCAAGTAGTATGAGCATGCACATTTAATTCTTAATCCCATCATAACAAAGTTGTAAACTATACTCAATTTTTTTTTCAAGCTGATGATCCACTTTCGTGAATGTGGCGCCTGCACACTCCTGCTGCGTGATTGGTTGGTTTCAGTTTCATACCTGAAATATCATATTTACAAAAAACAATTGTACCTTATATTACAATTCTCATATATGCTGTTTTGCATTGTGATTGTAGTATACAGAATTGAAACAAGTATTATCTGTGCTTCATCCAAACAGACAATGAATTTGAGGAAGTTGAATTTGAATTGAAATATTTATTGTTGTAAAAGGTACAGAGTTGTTGCATCTCTGATATATAAATAAATATACAGTATATACTTACGGATAATAAGGGCGAGGGTATCGAAGCAATGGAGTAGGTGTGATCCACAATAAAGTCTGACATCATGCGAGACGAGACAACTTGTTTTTTCCGCCTAGCCGTCTCTCGTTCCCCCCCCCTTTCCTCTGTAGCGACTGTTGCATTCGCCACCCCTAACACCACTACCACTGACAAAACTGCTAATTTACGTAGAGGTGTTAATATTGGGGGAGGGGTTGGGAGGGGTAGACCGAGAAAGACATGGGATGAGGTCATTAAATGTGACTTAAGGGTTAAGGGACTGAATAGGGAGGCTGCCAGAGATCGAGCAGCATGGAGAGCCGCCATTAGGTGACCAAGGCCGACACATGCAAGCATGTTGGAGCCTTCAAAAAATGAGCGAATGGTACTATTATCTAATGTAACAAGTGCCTAAGTATTAAGATACCATTTATATGCACTTACCCAGCTAAATACGTTTATTTTTTAAAATATATAGGGAGATGCAACAACTCTGTACCTCATACAATAAATATTTCAGTTCACATTCACATTCCTCAAATTCATTGTCCATTTGGGTGAAGCAAAGATACATAATCATTTCATGTCTGTTTGTATAGTACAATGACAATGCAAAACAGCATTTATGAGAATTGGAATATAAGGTGCAATTATTGTTTTTTGTAAATATGATACTCCAGGTATGAAATTGAACCCAACCAATCACGCGGCAGGAATACACAGGTACCACATTCACGAAAGTGGATCATCAGCTGGAAAAAAATCAAGTATAGAACCAGAATGGTGAAAGTTATAGAAGATATCAACAGTCTAATAAAAAATTGCCATACATCTTTTAGATAATCATTTGGGCCTTCATTCCACAGATTATACCATTTTCATAATACTGTCATTGTTGTGAAGTATGAGGTAGAGCCATTCAGTTAACTGAGTTATGACTGGGGTGCAACCTGTCATTTTTATTTCCTTATCCACATGAGTTTTTTATTTATTTATTTATTTTTTCATTCTCTTTCTATTCTTTAATTCTTTGCATATCATTAATTCTCCTTCTTTGATCTTCACTTACGGAAACACACATAGTACATTTTCCACCAAAGTAGTCATAGCCATTCCCTCATTTTGGCAATATCATACTTATGTTTTAACTTCTCAAGCACCATGATGTCAGTCACCCACCTGACCTGGTATAAACATACTTTTTTTTTTTTTTTTAAATTCAAGAACTCTAAATAATTCCCAAATACTAGAAACTATATTAGTTACAAACCTGTTAGTATGCACAAATATAATCTGATAATAAACACGTAGCATGAGCCACATGGTAACTTAAATTAAGTGCTGCAAACGTTCATCACCATGATGAATGTACGCTCTGTATTTTATTCTTCGCATAAAGTTTTTTGGTATAATTTAAAGCATTTCTTAGAGAATATTGCTTACTGTGTCACATTATTGCATTTAATTCACCAAGATTGCTTGGATTCTTAATGTACACCTTATCTTTCAAATATCCCCACAAAAACAAATCAGGTGGCAAAAGATACTATGGTTGAGGTGACCATAGTGACTTGGACAGTGAACTATTACCAAAAAGTAGTGATAATAGCCTCCACTAATGAAGTTGGAGGAGATTATGTATTCGCCTATGTTTGTCTGTTTGTTTGTCCACACGATATCTTCAAAAGTTTTCAGCGAATTTCAGTGAAATTTTGTGGAAGGGTGGGCCACGGGCCAAGAAAGACGTGTGTAAATTTTGGGTTGGATCCGGATCCAGTGTGTTGCACAATATCTCCAAGAGTTCTGAATGAATTTCAATGAAATTTTGTGAAAAGGTGGGCCATGGGCTATGAAAGAATTCATTAAATTTTGGGGCAGATCTGGACCCGGATCCAGATCCTGTGTATCCCACACAATATCTCCGAAAGTTCGCAGTGAATTTCAATAAAAGTTTGGGGAAGAGTGGGCCATGGGTCAAGGAACAATTGATTAAATTTGGGGGCAGATCCAGATCCTGTTCATTCCACAGTATTTCCATGGATCCAGATCCAGATCCATTTTAATGGCATTGGCAGAGGAATGTGCTCGCTGGGTGCTTTCTAGTTCTTTTATGCTGTTGTGAGGTGGGACTCTTGATGTCTTGTTGAAACCATCCATGATTGATTTCAGTTTCTGGAAGGTGACCAAGATGCTGAATATTGTTGCTGTAACATTGTGGGTCTGTGATTCTTTTCACAAACACCAATTTTCTTGGAATGCAATGGTATTTCTTGCACTGCATAAGCTTATTCAGTTAGCCGTAAGTACAGTAAGTGTCATTTTATTAGGATAACATCCATAAAGATGAAACCATTCTTCATCCGTAGAAACATAATTTCCAAAAATATTTTGTGGTCCTTAGGTGAGTGATATTGGGGTGAACCTTTCAGAATGACTTTTCAAGATAACATGTAATTTTTCAGTCTAATTTCAGTGTAATTGGCTCTGTATTCTTGAAGGATCTCACCACTAAACAATGCTGTACCTTTTGATACTTTGGAGGAAAACCAAAATCTACCATCATAGTCCTTTCTTCCCCTTCCTTCACTTAAGAGCATATTTGTATTTAATTCTCTTCAGTTCAGTGACATATTTTTTGTTTTATTCTTGTTTTCTGTTGACATTGTCCATTCAACTTGGGAAAGAATCTTTAAATTGTAGAGGTTAGATATAGCCTACCCAACCTCTTCACAGCTGTAGGTCCTTCTTAAATTACATCAAATCACCTGGTGGTAGCCTGCTTAACTGAAAAATAAGAAATTGAATTGAAAGAGTGAAGCTGTGAAATGTATGATTGCATTAGTATGTCCCTGTACACTTGATCACTTTTCTCTGAAGCTCTAAAGTATCTGTAGTCTGTACTGAGTATGTCATGAAGGAAGCTGTTAATCTGGAGGATCCTATTTGGGTATTAATCCCTTCAACCAGAGTAGAGATACATAATTTCTGTTTTCTTCTTGCTATCTTCAGATTATTTTATTCTCTTTGAATAAAGATTTGGTATAGCAGGAATTAGATATACCCTTCCTTAACTGCATTACTACTAGAATGTTCTCCCAAGATGGGTAAATGGTATGGTAATAGCAAGAATTAAAAGCATATGATCTTACTGAAGGTGTTTGTGTGCGTTATCTGTGTAGCTGAACAAACAACAGAACAAACAACAGGGTAGAGGTTAGCCCCATCACTGTGGTACACAAAGTTATCCTAATCATAACAGACAGAACAACACACACCCAGAGACAACACCATAGACGTAACATCAGTACAGATCAGAATACTCAGTGAAACTTAAGCATGCAACAGAGTCATCATTTACTCATGTACAACATGCCCCATACCTCTGCCTGCTTCAGAATATCTAGTGTAATATGTGGCCAGACACACAAACACAGGACAGCTAAGAGGCTCTTATTAAAGAACAACTTGAACACTAAGTACTGTATATTAAGCAACCAACACACCCCAGCATGAGCTCCACACAAACTCAGTAGGGTGACCTTCTCCCTGACAACACACATGTATCCCTACAATAACCAATCAGACTACTTGGAAAGTAATACTGTACATGATGTTTGATCATACCAGCTCCCCATTATCATGTACACACAATAAAAATGAATCCAAACAGAGGAAGAAAACCTCCACAAATTACAAGAAGGCACAGTTCACATAAAAGATAAACATACAGTTTTGAAATAGACTCATCCAAACACTGGCAGTGAGTTGCCACCTTTAATATAATCTTCACAAAACCAGCCAATCTCATTGGAAATGGCAAAACCAAAATCTTCAGCCCTGTTTTCTCACCTCAAATAAAGCATCTCATCATGTACAGAAACAGATATAAGATGAAGACCTAACCAACTCCAGCAAAATTAGTAATTTTGCACAACCTAAACAACAGCATAAATGAATTGAACGAAGTATACAACCAAGAAAACTAGAAAAAGTTTTAGGACATCCATGACCATAGAACAAACATTAGCAAATTTTAGAAAATAGTGACAGATTATTACATATCCAGTCACAGTCACCAACTCATCAAGTCCTATTAAACAGTGGTGCTGCCATCCTCAACAAGAAAGAACAAGTACACAACCTAATAAAGAATTATGAATCAGCAGCCCTAAACATAAATCTTCAAAACATAGCCACCACAAACCTTATAAGAAAAATCAAAGAAAATAAACACCACCTCCATTCCCTTTACAACAAGTACAGCAAGTGACCAAAAACACAGGAAACTCCAAAGCAGTAGGGTCAGATCAGATTTCAAGCATCCACTCAAAACACATTGGGTCCATTGCAGTAAATGCCCTTATTGAAATTCCAGTTATTAGACTCACAACCAAATCCCCAATATCTGGAAGACAGCAACCACCACTATTACACTCAAACCAGAAAACTATTCGTCCCAAATCATATAGACCAGTATCACTGTTTTGATTACCATCCAAAATCATGGTAAAGGTAATCTCCAAGAACATCACATCCCACATCCCTCTCTTTGATTCTGAGCATGGATTCTGACCTCAACATTCAACCACCACCCACCTCTCCAAGTTAACTACTCATAGGTGACTTTAACAAAAAATAACCACAGTTAAGAATCAGATTTGCAGCAATAGACATGAACACAGTACCATGACACATCCTGTTAAGTAAAATCTTTGACATAAACATGCAACAAAATGATGAAAAATGGTTGGCCAGTGTCCTCACAGGTTGACAAGCCCACATGCTCTTCCAAAACCAAATTTCTAAATTCAAAATACGATCCATGGGTGTCATACGGGACTCAGTCCTTTGACTTTCTCATTTTAACCTATTCCTTCATGACCTGTCAGCTCCTCTCCTTTCAGTAACAGTATTGTCCTATACTAACAATGAGGCAATAGTTTTACAACACCTTAACCCGCCCAGTCCCGACCGATTTTTTACCCAACACATCCTCAGAACCCGTCCGATTTTCAACTTGTCTTTTTTTTTGGCTCAAACCTCCACTTTTGGTAAGAAACATCGAAAATTCATAGAGAAATTGCCCTCCGGAACTTATAAATGTTGCTACAGGTGACAGTCAGCCTTACCTTTCGTTCTCTTTCAGGGTACGTGGCTTCAAAGAAAACGAACTATGGGAAGGTTAACTAACTCAGGCCACTTTAAATTACATATTTATTTGGTACAAATTTATGTGTAGTACAAGACTATATTGGTTTTCACACAATAATATAGGCGATATAAGCATTGTTCCTATGTCTGTATTTCCTACTTCCTATGATCTCCAGTCTTTTAAACGCAGTGTGTCCAGGCATCTCGAATTGAACGGATCTTGAATTTGGCTCTCTTTTGTACTGTTTTTGTTTTTTCTTGGAAGGAACAGTATGCAGGCCCGTGGCCTTTGGTTCCTTCTTCCATGCATAAAAAAAAAAAAAAAAAAAAAAAAAAAACACCAGCATATGACACCTTCCTTTACGACAATACAGCCTCATCACTTCTGTTTGTTTCTTCCTCTAGCTTCTTTGTCCTCCACCTCAGGAATCACTTTCACCGTGAATTTCATCATTGGAGAGACCGTGGGGAAACATGCCTTTTTCTGGCCAGGTTACTGCTGACAGGTGAATTGGCGAGTGTGGGGGGAGGGGGGTCAGGTGGGGTCAGGCAGTGTCCCTGCTTGACAGCAGGTAGAGGAAGGTCTCCCACATATGCCAAAAATCACCCGCTAATCTTGAAAAATGTGCAAATGACGGGCCTTGCAATTGACTGATGTACGATGCACGTCGGTGGGTCTGAGTGTGAAAAAAAATGGTGACGTGCATCGTACTTCGGGGGGACTGGGCGGGTTAAAATTCAAACGAGCAGCAGCCCAGCTCTGGCTCTACCGCCATTTACTCGAAAATAGGCTTAGACAAAACTAAGTGACTGCCATTCCAACCAGATCAACTATAGGTATTATTCTTTTGATTACTGAGAGATGTGAATCTCAGACACAGACAGATTTCCCTTTTTGACCAACTGCTCCCACTGTAAAGACACCCAGAAATTCCAGGACTTAATTAAGTGTCTTGAAGACTCAGTGTCTAAAGAGAGTTACAGGCATTCTCTTTGGAAACCAGATAGAATCTCTGAAAATGTCTGTAAACGATAGTATCCCTGAAAAATGTCTATAAACAATTCATCAGAACATCAGTGAATAATGTTAGCTCAAGTTGGGGCTCACCTTAACCAACACAAACATGGATAAGCTCAAAAAACAAAACAAAACAAAGCCTTAATTAATAAAGACAATGAATATAGATCACCTACTTAAGAAACTAAACACATAACCAATCCACAGCCTTCAGCCGAGTACCATCATCCATGAACAACCACCTCTCAGAAACTACCCTTCCCTGAACAAAATACACTCAACTCACAGGGATTCCACTGTGCCCACATTGACTGTAACCCTCAGCACCACAACACACTCCTCATGTAGCATACTGTCTCTGCACAGAAACTCCTTCAGCATTACCTCATCAGTAACCTTCTGGAAGCAACTTGGTTATTTTGGTCTGTGTCCTGTAGTCCACTGGGTTCCTGTCCAGATGAGTCTAGGGTTATAGCAATAACTGCCACCAGTTTGGCCATTTGAGTGAAATTAAAGGAATTCATCATTGTTTTTTGTGTGTGTGTGTGTGTGTGTGTGTGTGTGTGTGTGTAAAGGTGGGAAGATACTGAGCAAGGATCTTGGTCTGCTTTAGGGTATCAAGCCCATGTTCATTGTGACATAGGAAACTTCCTTGTACCTTGTTCTCAGCAATTTATGTTGCATATAATGCCTGTTTATCTTTTTTTTGTTACTTAGTTCTCAGCAATTTATGTTGGATATAATGCCTGTTTATCTTTTTTTTGTTACTTAGTGTGTCAGTATAGTATTGAAATTATATAAATAACAAAAACAAATGTCAGAGTGTAATATCAGGAGGACAAGCACCAAACCCCCTCCTCCTCCCCCCCCTTTTTTTTTTTTAAATCCTGAGAGACACACACTGTCCCAAGGAGGAGGTAAAGATGAGGCTGAAAGTCACAGTAACAAAGATGAGTGGCGCATCCCAGTCAGCACCAGCCTCCTGTGAAATGTTCTTTTCATGACCACACCATGACAACTTCCACCAGCAACTAATATTACACTTTGATGTTTGCAGAGCATTTCGGCTAGAAATAGAAATCTGGGCCAATGGGAGTGCATCATATAAAACCAGGGTGCGGAGTCGCGTTGTAGTACAGTAGAAGTGAGGTGAGGGGTTTAGGGAGTAGAATGGATAGAGGGAGGGTTGGGATAGAGGGAAGTAGGAGAGGTACCGTGTGGTGGGGGGTGAATACCGTCTCCAGCACCTCCAATCTCAGCGTTTTCCCCACTGAATGTCAGTCAGTGAGAGAGCTTTATTGTGGCTGGAGAGAGAGAGAGAGAGCAAGCAAGAGAGGAAGGCAGTAGGAGCTGGGGGGTGGTGGTAGTGCTGGACTTGTGCTAGTGTATCAGGAAACGGCTGATTGTGTTGGCATTGTTTTCTAACATTGTTTGTTTGTAGGGCCAGACTGACATGTCAGTATGATTACTGTTTTGTTTTCATTACTGACTGACTAATTGGGGTAGAAATTCCTGAGTGGCAGATGAGAATGAGGGCATTGGAATGACAGTCTCACTCTCTTTCACCTCATCATGCGCACCCCTTACATTCCATATCGCACTTCATACCATGTCCTTTGTTTGGTCCTTAGTTGTCACCTTGTGGTCAGTCCTAGTCCGAGGTTTCTTTTTCGTATTTTTAGTTAATTGTTTTCCGGGGAGGGACACTAATGCTATGTACAGTAAAGCCTTTTTTTGTGTCAGGGATGTGTTCCAAACTGTCACCACATTTCATTCAACCAGCACTGTTAATTGGGGAAAAAATAGTAAAACAGCCTGTTAGATAGGATCATGGACTTTATTATGTAGTATTTAAAAAATTACTGTTGACAGTAAAAATAAAAATAATAATAAAAAAATTACAATAGTACCAGAAATGGGACTGTCAGAGCTCCAAGTAATTGGGAAAAATAGTAAAGCAGCTTGTTAGATAGGATCATGGACTTCATTTAATACTACTTAGTAGTATTTAAAGAATTAGTTGACAGTAAAAAAAAATAAAGTTAAATAAAAATACAGAAGTACCAGAAATGGGACCATCGGAGCTGCAATACTGAGCTTTGTTAGAGTGTATGGAAGAGAAGCACTGTGTGTTCTAAGAATCTTATTAAGTGGCTGACAAACAAGGCTGCTCCAAGAGATGTTACTGCATCTAAAAAGTACTGTATATAAGGTAGCATACATGGGGCTGTGGGATTGTCAGATCCATTTGCAGATACAGAACATCAACTATATACAGTTACCAATACTTTTTTTAATGCCCTTTTGTTTTGATGTTTCCTCAGTCAGTTGCAGAAGTATTGCCAGTTAGGTTTCATTGCCCGCTTTAAAGTTGATAACTAATTTTCTCCCCAAATGCAGTATCATTTATGTGAAAAAGTTATATTTTAGAAAACATTGGCAACATGTAACAGGGACTTAATGTTACAAGGAGGGGAAGTAGTTTTCAGACCACTTCTCCTGGTCCTTTTTATTTACCTGTACCTATTACAGCAAGCAGGATATACATATCTGCAAAGATTTGCTAATTATTTTTTCACACTAAAGATCTGTGGGAAGTGGCACTGTAGCTGTGTAATGTTTCTACCTTCCTTGCCATATATGTGAAATCATCAGCCTATAGTTTGCATGTTTTTGTTGTTAGTTAATATTTATTTTTATTAGATTTCTGTTTTACAGTGCTGTTCACTGGTGTCGCTGGGTGCTTGTTTTCTGCCACAGTTTAACCTTTTTCAGTCTGAATGATGTCATTTTTTGTTTTTTCTTTTTTCTACCAGACAGTTTAACTGAAATTAGGAAAGGCCTTTCATAATTATAGAAGAGGCATAAGATTACTCTATATCTGACCTCTCCAGTTCAAAGAGTCTATCCTAAGGTGAATAGAATCATTAGGTGTTAGGAGGAATAAAATTTAGAGTCTCCAGACTCAATGGATGAAAGCAGGAGACACAGCATCAAGTAAATCTTGCCGAGCACGACACTTTTTTGCTTCAGTTCAGTGTATTGTCGCTGTAGATATGTAGCAGTAGTATAGAACTGTAGTATTTATACATTAATCCCTTCAAACTGAGAATGTATTTCTGATTTTATTCTTGCTCTCTCTAGACAGATGTATGCCACTTAAAAAATATCTTAAACCGGAAAAGTTAGATAGGGCCATTATTAACCCCTTTATTGTTGGAAGTCTTATAAACTGAATGAATATTTGATAGAAGCAAGAATAAAATGCTGTATAAAAATATTGTCGCTAGATTGAAGGTGTTAGAAAAGTAGAATATACTACCTGGGCAAGTTTTCCTCAACTTTGGATGATGATATATGTTGTGTAAATAAATAATTTTCCTTTTTTCTTTTACCCCCAAAGGTGCCGTTTGCTCCATCAGGGTTCAAGGTGCGCTACCTGAAAGTGTTCGAGTCGAAGCTTAACTACTCAGACCATGACGTTATCAAATGGGTTCGTTACATCGGCCGTTCGGGACTCTACGAGACCAGATGTTAATTGCCCAGTGGTTAAGTCTTTATCTAACATGGCAATGCAGTACTACCCACTGGATTAATCCTTTTAGTTTGGTGATGTATTTATTTAATTCATGCTATAAACAGATGAATCATTTAATCCTGGGATAGACGTTTGGAATTTGGGGGGTTATATACAGCTTTCATTAATCCCTTCAGTCCAAGTGATCTTTCCTAAGCTGAAGAACATCATCTGGGATAGTAATATGGTAAAGCCTAAATATGTCATGGGATTCAATAGGTTAACTTCAGTTGATAAGTTTTGAAGTAAGAAATGTGCTGGATATCTCTGCGTGGGCTAATGGTATGTGATGATACAGGTTACAAATCTGGTTGCTGGGAGAGAAGTATTGTACTGTATATACGTAGATGTATATGGAGCAGTCATAATTGTAAGTTGTTATCCTTTGAATGAGATGTATGTGAGAGGCTGTACAGAACTGACATTCCCTGATGTGGATAGCAGTGATTATCTGTTCATATTTGCCCAACTCAGTCTAGAATAGGTCAGTTCATTGTCAAATGTAGATGCCTTACTCAATATATAGTTAAAGGACGTGTTCAGCATGACAGTTTCTGTATTTGTTTATTAGTTGCATGAATATCTTAGTTCTGAATTTGTTAATACAGTATTTAAAATTTATTTAAACCAGTAGATTTATGCTATATTTTGCCATTTTTGATGGAAGTTTAATTTCAGTGTAGATTACAAATAATGACATTCCCTGTTCTTGTTTGTCTTGAGTTTTTACATGGACAGTTCCCTTTATTTGTAGTAGTATAAGTTTATTGTTAGTTTCTAGGGAATCTCATCCATTGTTGACTTATTATGAAGTTTAAAATTGTAGAATGGAAAAGTGTGGGACTTTTCCAGACCTTAAAGATTGTTTAAATAACTGTCAAGTTATTGATGACCCACAACCAGTTTGAGTCAAGTGAATTCAGGTAGTTGTTTGTATTCATCTCCAGTAGCAAACAGCATTAAGGTACGTGGTGGTTGCTTAACAAACTTTACAGATGGCCATATAGTGCATTCAAGGGTGGAGATTTCTAGTTTACACAAACATTATTATGCATGCACTTTGTTTCTTCATTATTCCCTTCAGTCCGGTGATGTCATTTTCATTTTAATCAGGCTGCCACCAAACGATCATATTCAGCTTAAGGGATATCCCGTGTGGTTCATGGGTTAATGAAAGATATATCTGTCGTTACCTTTCTGATTCAAAAGCCCCTTCTAACCTGAATAAAATCGCTTGGTTGTAGCAAGAATAAATAAGAAATGCATCATAATGAGGATTATGACTAAAAAAAAGTTTCAGTTTTATTGCATCTTGGTTGATAACATAGAATACAGTACTACTACCGTAGCTTAGCATGGGTTGAGGCTTCACTGGTAGAAAGTCAGTAAATTGATTAGTGTTTTCAGATTTCACCATCTACCATTAGGACAGGAATTTATCTTTTTTTCAGGTATTGATCAACAGTTTTGTATAAAGGCAGACCAGATACATAAAGTAACAAGATAAGTAGAGAGAACTAATATGAACTAGTATTTAACTTTTGTGACCCCACTACCTCATGTCTCCCATGCAACTCACTCTCTCTCTCTCTCTCTCTCTCTCTCTCTCTCTCTCTCTCTCTCTCAGAGCCCTTCCTGTTGTTGTTTGCTGAAAGAAAAAAAAAATCCACTAGAGAACTTTCACTTTACAGTATATGAGTCCCTTGGAAATATTTTTGAAATGTACAAATCTGCTAACATACAAACCAGCTAACATTTACTCATATTAATAACAATGTTGTCAAAAAAATGATTAACAGTAGTCATATCTTTATTGTTTGCACGGTTCACTCACTGCCTTGTGAGCATGAATCTTAACTTCCTGTTATTGTGTGAGTTCCGAATTGGCCGATGTTGTGTGCCCATTTGGTGATGTCATGGCTGGCTTCGAGTGCTGTGTCCTGCCAAATGAAAATGTGTGTTTTATCTTCGGGGGCTAATCCTAGGACATCAAGCATGGGTTGGCATTGCCTGATGATTGATTTGAGAAAAACAAAAAATATAACCGTTTGACCACTTGCCTCTGCTGCTGCTGCTACTGCTTCTGGTGTAGTTACAAATGAATCTGTTTCACATGTGTGTGATGCCTTTAATTTCAATCCTTCTTAGGTTATGGTTTATTATTCTTTAGAGGTTTGTACTTTACTATCTGTTTGATGGAAATTTATGGCCTATTGATACTTTGAACTGTTATGAATAATGGACATTTAAAGCATTTACTTGGTTACAGATATAAAATATAGTCAAGTGTTTTCACACTCTCAGTATAAGGGACAATAGGTGAATGAATGGATATTTTTAGAATACTCAGTTGTACGAAGTCTGTTCAAAAAGTATCCAACTTCATTTTTGTTCCCTCACCAACCAGCTGGAGGATCAGGGCAGGGTTTTGTGTAGTGCAGTGCTGGACCTTTGTGGGCATGTGTGATTAATGCCAGCTGCCACAAGTTACTCAGTGGCATCAGTCAGTCTGTGTTCATGGTTGTGCACTTTACACTCATCGCGTCCCTGCACTCATCACGATTGCCAAAAACTAGGTGATATCCAAAACTGTTAGGAAGATCCAGCAAGTTTTGGGGAATGATGCAATGGGGGTAACCCAAACAAAGGAGTGGTATAATTGCCTATAAAACTGGCTGAATGTCAGTCAAGAGCAATCCACATCGTGAGAGGCCATCAACAAGCAGGAGTGCTGAAAATGTGAAGAAAGTTTGCGATTTGGTCATGGGAAATTGTCGGTTGACTGTCAGAGAAATTGCTAATGAAATTCGAATCAGTGATGGATCAGCACACAAAATTTTAGTGGATGGTTTGGGCATGGGAAGAGTTGCAGCCAAGTTTATTCCAAAGGTCCTTTCATGTGAACAACAAGCTCTGTGGATGAGCATCGCAAAAGACATGTTGGTGAGTGTAAATCGTAATTCATACTTCTTGAAGACTGTTATCACTGGGGATGAGACTTGGGTGTACGGATACGACCCAGAAACTGAAGCACAGTCGTCCCAGTGGAAACATACAGGGTCGCATTGGCCAAAAAAACACAACAGGTCCGCAGCAAAGTGAAATGCATGTTGACAGTTTTTTTTTTACTACTGTGGTGTTGTGCATCACGTACACACTAGAAGGTCAGACTGTCAACAAACATACCTCAGTGTTATCCGCTATCTTCATGACGCAGTTTGGTGGAAGAGACCAGATCTTTGGAAAGTGGTAAGTTGGAAGCTGCACCATGGCAATGCCCCTGCCCATTCTTCTCAACAGATTCAGGAATTTTTGACCAAGCATAACATCCTGCAGGTCCAGCAGGCTCCCTACACACCAGACATGACTCTGTGTGACTTCTGGTTATTTCCCACTACACTCTGCTGAAGGGTTCCCAATTTGAGACGAGAGAAATCAAGATGAATGTGACAAAGCACCTGCAGGAGACACCTAAAACCGACTTTGAAAAATGTTTCAGGCAGTGGAAAGAACTCTGGGTTGTGTGTGTCAAGTCAGAAGGGGCCTGCTTTGAGGGAGATTAATGTCTTCCCAGGTTAGCTTTTTTTTTTTTTTTTAAATCAAGATTCTAATGTTGGATACTCTCAGAACATACCTTGTAAAGTACATAGAGTTGTGCTGAAAATCATTAGTAGTAGTGCCTCAAAGAACTGTTGCAACATTTTAGCACGCTACTTTCTGGGATGCTGGACGAAGAGTTGGACACGTCTGATTATTCCTGTGATTTTGCATGTCTAACAGATAACTCCATACTAATGGTTGATATACTTTTATAATGTGGTACTTTACATTGGGGCATAAATGTATTACAGGTGTATTTGTAATGTATGTAATGTAGTATTTCTATCTATCTATCTATTGCCAGACGCCATAATCCCGTAAGGGGTGGCCATTTGACTCTGAGTTATTTGTTTTACAGGGAGGGGCACTAACCCTCCACCAACCCACTTGTTGACACGTAGGGAGCACGTATGGTTTGGTTATATGGTTACCACCCAGCGTTGTAAATGGTTTCTTGGTTTACAGGAAACCATTTGGCTTGTCACTCAATGTAAAGCCACCTGTAAAGGAAAGAAAAGCAATAAGAAGTGACAGGAAAGATGGGAGAAATAGGAAGAGAGGAGGGCAGGCTCAGAAAGAGAATGATAAAGGCTAAGGAAGAAGTAGGCAGCACTACATCAAGTGAGTGGATGATGGTCGCCACCACCTACCACTATTAATAATATGCTGTTAATCAATTTTACAGGTGAAGTTAAAATATTAGTGGAGTAATGGCATACCTGAAAATGGATTTACACTTAAATAATTTACAGCAATGCAAACATCTTATTGAGACTGCGTGATCATAGCTTTCCAGTGCTATAACACTAAACGAAATTGTAATAGCAGGGGTTATTGTGATATCAAAATGATGCAGAACCCTGCACTTCAGTGTCAGAGGCATGGGTCTCAAGTGACCTTTTTGAACATGGAGCATCTCTCTTTCAGTGATACCAAACATCTATTAAAGTAGGTAGAGTACTGCACAAAATATTACCTATCATAACCATTTTCAACTTCATCTGACAGGAGTAGTAATATTAGTCTATATATTTGTTTTTCGTAGACTCCATTGCATTACCATACATATTTCCTAATAAATTATGCAGGATAAATTCATTTAAATAGCATAGGGATATTTATTTTAGTAACTTATTTCTCTGCAATACACCTGCCTCTTCATTTTTGATCTTGTTCAGATCCATAACTGCTTGCCATCTGAGTTGAAGCATTCTTTGTTAAGGTTTCAGTGAGAATCTAGAGAATGGCTCACACACATATTCTCATCCATTTACAATACAGTATATTAGTGATACTGACAACCTCCCAACAACCCTAATACTCACATTAGTGCTAGAGTTGAAAGTGAAGCGGTAATTACTATTGCAGACCATTCAGCAAGGCAGGATTGATAGTTATTGGTGCCTTTTAATCCCAGTCTGTCAAGCCGAGCAGACCGATCAACCACAGGTAAACAAGTACTTCTTTGAGGGATTTCTACAGGTGCAGTACAGTACATACACTGTAGAGATCTGGTGCCCCAGTATGGTAGACTGCCTCACCAGGGTTCTTCCCATAACAACATAAGAAGAGAGGATAACTGCAGTATGCCAGTTGGAACATGCTAGGAAGCTCCTATAAGAGCAAACTACTAGAAAGAAATAAGTATAGTAAAGAAGATGGCTCTCCCCTGCCCACCAAACCCTCCAGCTGAAGCCAGCAGGAAAAAGTCAGAAGGAACACCATGCAGTATAGAAAAACGCACGGACATTTTATAGGAAATATGAAAGAAAAGACTATCAAAGTGTAACCTGAAAAGCAAAAAGAATGAATTAGTACTGGTTATTTGAACATTTTATTAAATCCAAACCTTACTTGTCATATGCTTATCTAGCCTATGCTTGACACTTGATGGCAGGGGCAGCAACTACCTCACTAGACGGCTTATTCCATTTATCCACTACTCTATTTCCAAGCCAGTTTCCTTACTAAAACAGAATTTATCTAGTTTGAAACCATTACTTCTAGTTCTAGCCTTAGAGTATCGCTAGAGTGAACCACGTTGTGTGTGAAAATCGTTAGGATGTTATTGATTGATCGAACCACTCCTAGAGCTGCTCCCGCGTGTAAAGTGTCCAACACAACTACGGTTCACACAATTTCGGACTGTAAGGGTGCAGGGTGATGGGGTAGGTGCAACTTACACCGTCTGCAAAAGGGTTTTGTAACAGATTGGACAGTTCACATGGTCATGATGTTCTCATAAGACTATTAACAGGTAAAATACAAGCTGAGTTAATTGATCTTACAGCTGAGTTTACTTATATTATTTCAAGTACAAGAAAATGCCCTTTGAATGGACACAAAGGCGGATTACACAGAAGTCCTTGTAGCATATTCATGGAGGCTGCCTTCCATCCAGCCGAAGTGCTGACATTTTATAATCGTACGAGAATTGCTGGAAAACAAAAATGCATCGAAGTTTTACACTTCAGTATATAACTCAGCTTACGCCATTTGACCATACTGAAATTTGCTCAGACAGAACTAAAAATGCCCAAGTGATTAGTGTGCTGATGAAAGTTTTTTTTTTCCTCAAACTGGATTTCATAAACCACGCTGAGGATTCGTTTCTGATGTTGCATTCAAGTTATCGAGAAAAACACTAGCAGAGACACTATCTTGGCGGCAACTCCTACTATCTAATCACATCAGCGTTGCCATAACTTTGGGTTGCTTGTTACACGTATCTCGAGTCAAATTAAAGTAAGATTGACGGATATTAAGTTTGTTAAAATAATACTTGTCATACAAAAGCAGGACAAATTAAGCTATGGTATGTATGATACGTCAAAGATGCATTTATGCATGTTGCAAATCAATCATCGGAATCTTTTGACCCCTTTTTACCCAGCGCTGACCATCTCCAGCCAAAAACATGGTTATTTAGCCATTACTTTGCCCTTGGTGGGAAAATAATTACATGGCTAAATCCCTGCACTCAAATGACGTATGCAAAATCACTTTAGTCTGATTCAGTGCTATACAGTATAATATGCAGTAGTAGAACAATATCTTAGAATTGCCATATACCCCGAGTGGGCGTGCTCGCCAGCGATATCCCGGAACGGCCCTTACGGGAGATGGCGCGAGGCTAGATGACGAGAACCACGAGAGTGTTAGGTTAGCTGCCGTGAAGGGTGTTAGTGCTCTGTCGACTGTTGGTGTGAGGGGACTAGTAACTGGTGCTTCGAACTTTAATATTAGCGAACCGCCAAAATGTATGATGTGTTCGGCTCAATACGGGGTCTATTAAAGATAGACTCCGTAAGCATTGACAACAACATATTCCGGTTACATTACAAGGGCACTATGTTCCTTTTGGTGGCATTTAGTCTTCTAATCACTCAGAAACAGTACTTTGGTGACCCCATCGACTGCATCGTCGAGGGCGTGGACGCCGGCATCATGGACACTTACTGCTGGATCCACTCGACATTCACCATCCCTGCCCTAACTGGGGGTGTCATAGGCGAGGAAATCCCACATCCTGGCATCGCGAATCCAAGTCTACATGGGCCCGATGATCAGTATGAAGTAAAGCACCACAAATACTATCAGTGGGTCACGCTCTTCCTCTACCTTCAGGTGTGTATTCATGCACTTATTTGGAATTGTGATGATTACAGAGGGCGGGGGTGTAAGATGTGGTTTCTGGTGTTCTGCAAGGTGATCAGCTTGGGCTCAGGAATTTACGGTAAAGTATGTGGAACACTGCAATATTTGATCCGATTTTAAAAGTCATTCGCCCGCGTTCTGCTCAAAAGTGCCAGGATAACGTTCCATCGTTCAGTATTTGGAGCATCGGAGTGTGGGAATGATGTGCTCGGCGGTTGTAAGACCTTTGGAATACTATTCAGTTAGAGACAGTCAGTTCAGTAATTTACCAGCAACCCTTTTCGTGTTCAAAGTTACCTTGTCAGCTATAAAAATATAATGTACCTTAGTAAATCTTATCCAAAGGAAAGTAGCGAAGCTCCATTCGGCGGCCGACTGGAACCCATCGGTACGTATTCTATTCTATTCAAGATTCATCCCTCCTATAGAGGGAACCGGGCCATACATTAGCCCGGTCAGTGGTGTGTTGGCTGATTAATAAATAGTAAGTGGAGGAGACAGGGCCTGGGGACTGCCCAGCACACACACCCTGACTTCTGGCTGGCTTTGTGGTGTGTGACCCATCAGTACGTTCGTTCGTTGTAGATTCGCATCCGCATAGCGGATGCACGAGCCTTATACATTAAGCGGGCCCGTAAGTGTTGTGTGATGTGACCGTGAGAGGGGGCTGTGTGTGTTGCGTGTTGTTCAGTGTATGTGTGTTGCGTGTTCTTGTGTGTTGTGTTGTCTGTTGTCTGTGTGCTGGCTGTTGTTGTGGTGTCTTGTGTCTGTTGTTGTCACCCCATCAGTACGATTCAGTGGAGGCCTATATTCATCACCTACTGTAGGGTCTTTAGTGTTTTGAATGAGAAGTAGTAATTTCTCGTGTTTTCACAGTAAATAAAGTAAGAACATGAGAGGATAACTGCATTGTAACAATTACAGTAATTTCGTTTGGCCTAGGTGGAGAAAACGCCGCCCGTCATTTAATCGAAAATAATGTAGCCTACAACTACGGATATCACCAGACTTTCGTCGTACCGCTACCTAATTTGGAGTGCAGTTGAAAAAAGCGTAGTTACTTGGTTAGTTGTCCTGTCTCACCATTCTCAGCCGTAAGACCAACGAAGCGCAGCCTTATTTTTTCCTGTAATTCTTCTTCTTTTTTTTTTTTTTTACTAGTTACAGGCGTATAGCCCGTAAAACTTGATAATTGAATATAATGGTCACCATCAGTCAGCAAGTCCACACAGCTAACTCTTTTATTAAAAAGTAAAGGTAGTTAGTGATAGTGAAGAGAAAACTTTGAAGTATAAAAATTACTGCAATTACGGACGTAGGATATGTGTAATTACAGCGTAACCAAATCATCGCCATGGTGTAATACGTAGTAAGACGTTACCATCTGTGTGATCAGACCTCCAGACCTGTGTTTGCATCTAGAGCGAATAGGGATGTGGATTATAAGTAATAAGGCGACTTTTTTTGGGGGGGGAGGGGAGGAGGGAGGAGGTTGTGCTTTGTCATTTTCTTACCGTAGACTGCCACGGGTGTGTTTGTTATGGTTTTCGTCGATTAGGAATACTGTATTTCCCTCCACACTCCTATTATGTTCCATATATTTCAACTGTTAATTATGTCGCTGTTTGTTTGCTCTCTCCTATTTTTCCCTCTGCTGAGTATATGAATATGTGGTGGTTCATTCAATTCGTAACCACTCTCATTCCTTTTCAGCCATTCATCGCCGACTGGTACCAGTAAGCCTTTTATTTATTTATTTAGTTTTGCACTGATTTTCATATCGCCATATGGTAATGTTTCATCGCCTCGTGATGTTCACACTGCTAATATCGACTAAATTCTAACTTGTCTCATAAGGGAAGTTTCTAATTCGTTTTAGATTTTGAGGGTTAGTGAAAAGCCGGTGCCATTTAGTACGGTAGTGGTAGTAGTAATAGTAGTAGTACCGTAGTAGTAGTATTAGTAGTAATAGTAGTACCGTAGTAGTAATAATGACAATAATAATTTAAAATCATTATTATAAACGTATTAGCTTCCCAGTACATTCGTATTCATCAGTTATTAATTTTCAATTCACGTAACTCCTATGAATGGATTTGTCTGGCGTTAATTGGAAGAGAGTGATAGTTGTCTTGACCTTGAGATAGGTAATGGTAATAGTAATAATAATCCGGCTTCCTCACTCCATTAATAAATCCGGGTGAGGTTGGAATACAGTGAGAGCAGACTAGCTTAATACCGGAACATGTATTGATCTTTACATCTGTTACGCGTTTTTCATCACTTGAGGGCGTCGTTAGTTTTTATTCTTGCTGCCACCAGACGATTTTTGTTCATTTTAGGAGGCCTGTCAGACTGGAGGGGTTATATATACTTAACAGTATGGACTTCATCTTACCCGAAGTGATCTCCAGGAAACTGAATTACATTTTCTCCTTTTGCACTTTTCTATAAAACGTCCTCGCCAGTTTTTAGTTTTTTTTTTTTCTGCTTCAGCTGGGGGGTTGGAGGGTGGGGGAGAGCCTTTTTCTTTACTATCCTTGTCTCATTCTAGTAGTTCAGTTACTCTAGTAGGAGCTGCCTCTAGGATGGGCCAACTGGCCTACTGCAGTTGTCCTCTTATGTTCTTATTCAAGTTAGCGTATGGAAATCCACAAAGTTGTGCGTTACGGCCCATACACGTACAGTATCACGGTACGTATCCCATGCCTCATGTGAACATTAAATTCCATAGCTAGGCCTAACTCCACATAGTCCAATAATCAGTGGTACTGATATTGAGAGAGTGTACCCCAGCAGAGTCGGTTGAGTGGATTAAATTGCCAAATAATTAGCTTCGCTGCTGGTACAGTGGACGGGTCAGTGGAGTCTATCCACTGACATTTTCCTTTGTAGCTAATTTATATGCGAATTTTTCTATACTGCCGGTACAGGTACAGTAATATCCTAATTCATCAGCAGTGACATCAATAAAACTTGAGATCCAAGAAGGGAACATAAAATTGCAGTTAGTTTGACATTGGCTTAACTCATTAGCTCCCAGAGTTCCTTTGCGGGGGATTTTGCTGGAAGGGCACTAAGCTTACCGTCCTCCTCCTATCGGTTCATAGTTGCGAAGCTCATAGGTCCCTACCCCGGGGTTCCCTTCTTTATCAGATTTTGAAAATGTCCAATTCTCTCCTATAATGAGGACGCTGGGCGCAAATGGGTTAATTTCGGTAGTCTAGTTCGTCATTAAGTATATAAAGCATATGCTTATCACTGAAACTAAATTGTTTTATTATTATAACAACAATCTCAGTAGCCTACTGATCCGATTTTTTTTCTTTTTTACTAGATTTAACAAAAATAGTACTGTATAAAGGGTGCCCCAGTAAATGGTCAGTCACAATAGCCTACCTAGTATATAAAGCGACAGGAAATTTGTCTAGTGTGTGTTTATATGGGTATATAATGTGTACTGCGTTTTTATGACAAATGTAGAAGGTTCCGGTACCACTAGCCTGTTTGGTAGAAGGTATTATTCCAGGAAGTTATATACAGTAAATGTATGACTGAGTTTTAAAGTTAAATTCTTATTTCTTTTACCAAAGTTGATTAAATCAGTGTAGTTACTTGAGTTATTCGTTTGCCATGTACCATATGTAGCTGTAACGGTGTGTAAAATATAGATTAAAGCTAATTATATATATATATA
>JAGKTI010001369.1:12140-24617 GCA_018397915.1 Birgus latro | reverse complement strand
TATATATATATATATATTACACACACACACACACGGTATAATATAATCAGAAAGTAGCTGAAAGTTCCCTTAGTTCTTTCAGAACTAATACAACTCCATATATACCGGTCTAATTGCTTTGATCTTGTAATGTTGTAATAAATACTGATGTACTATACGATAGGCTGATTTTTTCTCTCTCTTATTGGCAGGCAATCCTGTTCTATGTGCCTCGCTACTTGTGGAAAATATGGGAAGGCGGGAAGGTGAAGATGTTGGTGATGCAGCTGAATGCACCCATCCTGGATGATGATGTGAAAAGGGAACGCAAGGCAATGCTGGTTGATTACTTCGTTGTTAACCTCCATAATCACAACTTCTATGCATTCAGATTCTTCCTCTGTGAAGTCCTCAACTTTATAAATGTCATCGGTCAAATCTATTTCACTGACAGGTAACTTTCCTTTTCTCTCGTGTAGTAGTAAGAACTTTGTACTGTATATTCGTTTTGTCATACTTCAGTGTACTTTGAGTACCGGTATGCAATATTAGGTTTGTATTTGACAAACCTAGTTTGCCATTTTCATTGATATTACCGTTGTACTGTACCGATTTTTTTTTTTTTTTTTTTTAAGATTCCTGGGTTACGAGTTCACCACTTACGGAACTCGAGTTTTAGCCTTCAGTGAGCAAGAGTTTGAAACTCGTCACGACCCCATGGATGAGGTGTTCCCCAAGGTGGCAAAGTGTACTTTCCACAAATACGGAGCTTCAGGAACAGTGGAGAGGCATGATGGTCTATGTGTATTGCCCCTCAACATCTTGAATGAGAAAATCTATATCATCCTTTGGTTCTGGTAAGTTTCGGAGCAGGTTCAGCGCTACAGTACTTCTTGATTTAATTAGTGGTGAATTTCTGTATCTTACATGTGATAGCTGAACGCACTTATTATCTTATAATTTAGAGTAGAGAGCTCTTTGTACCTTAATGGTTACATGCCCAGCTTGCTGTTGAGATGATTGTGCCCAGGTGAAAGAGCTGTACTGTACAACAATTATGTGGCCTCAGTTGTAGTATTGAGAAGTCTGTACTACTAAAAAAGATGTTTGGGCAATAAGTAGGCTACTGTTGTTAATTCCGTGCACAGGTTTATCATCGTAGCAGTCATCTCTGGGGTGGGTCTGCTGTACCGCCTGGCCACCTTCACTCCAGCTTTTAGACAGATCCTGCTAAGGACTCGTTCCCGCCTGGCATCCTCAGATAATGTGGAAGCTATTTCTCGAAAGTGCCAGATTGGAGACTGGTTTGTTCTGTATCAGTTAGGTGAGTATAATATTAATTTATAAACTTTTAAAATGTATGAGTAATAGTATTTGTTGAAGACTTGACAATCAGTTGCACATATATGGAAGGCATTCACTTAGCATCCTGTTTATTTATTCCCCCCCAAAATTGGTGTGTGTGTGTGTGTGTGTGAAGGAATGTAATTGCCAAGCTGATGACCATGTATCACATATTTGCTGCCAACTAGGTGAATGTGTAGGACCACCTAGAAAATCCATAGGACAAAAAGGAAGCAGGGTTTGACATTTTGAAATATTGATATATAAAAGGGTACTGATTATAGCATTTTTGTGTTGCAGCTAAGAACATGGATCCCTTGATTTACAAGGAATTCATCACTGATCTAGCCAACAAGCTTCAAGGGAAGGGACCTGTCTAAGTAGTATCCACTTTTGCCGATGGCTTCCCACTCACACACCCCTGGAGAGCCATGACTGGGGACCTGCCATGGGTGGAACTACTCTTGTCTGATTAATAATGATATTTTTGCATTGTATTTATTTTTCGTTTGTAGTTACTGTACTTTTGAGAAGAGACATTTCTGGTAATGTAGTGATATTGAGGTGCTAGTAAGTGGAGGCTTCAGATTTGAGAAACTGGAATTAATGGTAGTTTATTTAGTTTTATATAAGCTTGATTGATAATGATATTCAGATGAGTGAACCTTCTGCAGATAAGGAGTTATGATATGGTGCATAGATATACACAAGTCACTTAATATTTACTGGAGCCTGTATTATTGGGAATGTATGAGTTCAAAATTTTGTTAATTCCAAATATTTGGTATTCCTGCACAAAGCATTTAAGCTCAAGAACTGGATATTATTTTCTTGTGCAGAGTTAGTCGATATGGTCAGTGAATGGATAAGGAAGTGAGGTGTGGATGTTGATGAGGTTAGGGGAACTGACAGTGGTTTGAGCTGGTTGGAAGAATTTTGTATGTTCGTGAAAGGTTTGGTGCCCCTGGTTTTTTCCCCAGTAACGTGATTGTTGTCGGAATGACTAGCTGATGCAGAATGTGGAGCGTGTAAGTGTGAACGTTTATGCCTGTGAAGTGGAATCAGGAGTCCAGGGGCTTGATTGGTGAATAAATTTGTTTGTGGCCCATTTAGTTGGGCAGACTTTTGATAATTCTCCATCATATTTTTTGTTTTTGTTGCTCTCTGAATCCTACCTCATCCCATCTTGTGGGAAAAATAGGTAGAGATGATGATGTGCTGAATTTACCAAGGACAATTTACAGTGCAGTACGTTAAGTGTTCACTTTCATGTATGTCTTCCACCTTCACAGTTACAGAATACATTTTGCATAGATTGGCCTGTGAAAGTCCTGAATGTTTGACTCTTGTCAGTTTGCCATATGTAGGAACTTGGTAGATGACAGTTGATGTATAAATTGACCACTAGCCAGCTTGGCAAGAGGGATACCCATATGAAACGGTGAGCTTTATATAGATGGAAGTGCTTTGTCACTGAAGCCATGTATGGATACCTCTCAGACTGAATTGGTTAATGCAGTGAACAGCCCTGAGTGAAAGTTCACTAACAATTGTTGTCTGTGGCAAAGGAAGTTGTTATATTAACTATTTAATGTGATAGTAATATGAAGCACACAACAAAAGAGTGCAAGAATGATTGATGCTCAGTTATGTGGGTAGAGAGAGAAATATGGAAGGCAGGGCACAGTACAGCACTGGAAGAAGATTGTTGGTGAAATTTTGCTCATGGCTGTACACTGCAATGATACTCTGGTATTGGGTTCAACTCCCATGAAGACACCTGATGATTGTCTGCTTATGGCCTTGTTACAAAGTAAATTTGTTCACAATAAGAGCATAATCAGGATTGCCATGAAGCCAGTCTAGTCATCAGCTCTTTCATTCTTGAAGGGGAGAGTTCCTGTTTCCCAGTTTAGCTGGTGTAAGGGACTAAGTAATGTGGTATTTAAGAGATAACTGAAGTATTTTTCTACTCATTTTGATAGATATCGTAGTAATTGCAGAGGTTTAGAGGACAGTGAAGACCTGTAGACCTCGGTATTAGGTTTTTGATAATTTGAGGATTTTTACTGATAGCCTACTTATTGGTCACATGTAAATTATATTTTTAGATGATTGTTTAAGAGAATGTGTATTCGAGAGCTAGTCGAAGACAATATGAACTGAGCAGCTACGTATGTTGTGGTTGCGTGTGCCTTATATTAGGGACCTTGTTAATGTATATGTGTATGAATGAAAAAATAAAAGTAGATTGTCATCCTTAACTATTTTTTCCTCTCTAATTTGTTGTTATTGCTTAACCTTAGTCTGTCTGGCCAAGCAGACCCATTGGCCACAAGTAAGCAACTGCTGTCGTGCAGTTCTACGGGTATTGTACAGTATGTACTTTACACCAGGTTGGAAACTGGCACCCCCTTGTGGACAGCACCTCACTAGGGTCATTCCCCACAGCAAGGTGCAAGGAAGTGTGAGGTGGTTTGGCACTTGAGTGGATGCCATTGCTGTTTCACTCCACCCAGTGTACGTAATGCTATCACATGATGGCTGCTTGTCAGTGCCTCAAATTTTGTGAATGGTTCTAAATGGTTTTGGGTTGTATAAAATCTATTACACAAATTAGGCTAATTGAAACAATAGTTTTGAGGAATGGGCTATTCCCCCCCAAGTCTGCATGCTTTTGCCCAGTGGGGTTTAACATGTAGTGTTGAAAACACTTATTATACACCAGATGAGTGAAGAAGATAGGGTGTGAATGTGATGAAACTGTGTGTGTGGTCAATGGCAAGGGGCTTATACTTTATACATGAGTTTTCTTTGCCCCTGTGTAGAATACAACCCTCAGGTGTGGTGGAAAGGTGAATCAGGCATTTTGTCTCTTCCTCTTACTGGCTTCTTTCAACTTCTCTATCTTTGCCGCGCTGGTGCTTCTCTATCTAATTTCTACCACTTCAAGTGGTCGCTGCTCCTCTGAACTGTCTGCTTGCATCTCTCCACCACTATGGCGGGCCTGCAGCAGCACCCGTCTATCTACAAACTGTCATCCTTCTTTTGTCCAGTTCTCTAACGCAAGAGTTGATCGTTACTCCCAGTCCTTCATTTGTACAACAGGTCAACTCTGGAAGTGTCTTCCTCAGTATTTCCTACTGTCTATGACCTCCAGTCTTTCAAACGCTTTATGTTCTGGCATCTTAAAATGAACATAGCTTGAATGTGATTTTTTTTTTTTTTTTAAAGGGAACACTCTTGCTGGCTTCTGGCCTTTGGTTCTCTCTTGCATAAAAAGAAAAAGAGCTTTATACATTTTCACGAGTGACTACACTGCATACCTGTTTTGTAATAAAAGTGTAAAAAGTTTCAATATCTATGACAAAATGATGCTCTCATTTTACTGAAACAACTTATTCCTAGACACACCAACATTTGATGGAGAGAAAACATGAAAAGTACTTGTAATGTTGATTCGAAACCTAGCATAAATATTTCCTGTAATTTCCCAGTTCACCAGAGCCACTGTCTACAGTCCTCTTCAATAATAAAGTTCAGTGTATAACAGTGTTCATTGAAGAGCAGCTACATTTTATATATGCAGTGAGGCATTTGTCAGGGAAACTGATCAGACGATACAAAATGCTCTTTCCTCCAAAGGAAAGTGTTAGATAAACACGCTTCATGAAATGTACAGCATGACTTCTTGTGATGTGAAGTTAATGACTTTTCATAATTCCTTTCGTTAAAAGTTTTCCCGCCAAAACAAGATTCGTTCATGTGTATGTTGATGTCAGTTTAAAGAGGATCGAATCCAATGCACAGCCTACGAGTTCGAGTTAAGCTACGTAAATCTGATGTGAAACAAAGAGTATTTGTTTATTCAGACCGCCATGGTTGAGTAATCGCAGCATTTATAAAAATTCAGTTCAAACCCCAATGGAGGGTAGAGGCTTGTGAAGGACTGGTTGTTACTTGAGTTGATACGCACTTAAAAGTCCAATGAACTTGAAGCACATAGTTACTGGAGACTGTAGATCATGGTTTAGTGCAATATACTGATGTTAATGAACTCTACCAACAAATTTAGGTGTGGCTGCAGACATTATTCGGGTGTAAATTCATTGGAAGGTGACGCGCTGTTGGTATCAAAATACGGCTTTTGTTGGAATCTGGTTCGGGAAATAGCATTTATCGACAGACCAAAAATAACACTCGCAACAGGTACTAGAAATTCATATTAACATGAGCAGTGGTGGACTGATGGTTCTGCAGTGATTTAGCAACGTCATGTCAGGATGTCAGAAGTTGGGATGGCCTGGGAAAGTTGTAGTCGAAGTGAGAATAGGTAAACTAACCGAGGACGCTTGATCAGGACAGTGAATTATGTGTGGAACCGATAGGAGAAAAGTGTGCGTAACAGTGGCATCACGAGACGAGAAGACATTGGAGCAAGTAAAGAGTGGCCACACCAGAACATTCATGGTAAGAGACTCTTATGTCCACATACAGGAATACCAGTGATCACGGTAACCACCACAATACAGTACAGTGAGCATTTCCCAGAACATTTTCGAGACCGCAGCAAGATCACCTACTCAATGAGATAAATGTATTTTACCACTTAAGCTGAAGTGAAAATACTCAACGACGGCGACCACCTCCATCCTTCCTCTTCATTGCTGGGCGGTTGTGCTGTCCACAGTATTGAAGGTAAAGTGCTTATCACACCATTTCTTATCTAACCTAACAATCTAACCTAACCAAAAGTGAACCAAACGACAAGGAAACGGAGCAACAACATGTAAACAAACGGCAAAGTCATTGGGAACTTGACCAATCCCGCCGAACATAAAATAAAATCGGGAAATAGGTAAGTTATAATTTTAAAATTGAACCAACAGTGTACGTTAATTCTTTTATTGGTTATATTCATACATATGTAGCATCCCTGCAAATTAATGTCCTGTTGTGAGAAGAGGTGACGATGCTAACTCGAAAATTGACTAAGTTCCCCTATTTGTATACTTCCCACACCCCTGTGGCAAACCACGCATGCCCACTTTCTCTCTGCATTGACAATACCGCCACCAACCCTGCTTGTAAATGGCATCTTTTATTTTATCCGCATTTACTCTCAAATCCTTGTACCCCATTTCGTTCTCCACTTCTTAACTCTGTTTTCTCCACGTCCCTTACATTCTTTGCAGTCAGCACCATGTCATCAGTATACATCTCCGATGGGAGGCCATTTCTGAGGTCAAGTGAGAGAGCTTCAAGCACCATGAGAGACGATAAAGGGCTCAAGACTGACCCTTGATGCATGATGCACGCCAACATTCATGGCTTAAGTTCATTGTAAATTTGTAATGCCACAGTCAGTTCGAGTTTCCTTTCTGAGGATACATGACATGTGAAAACTTGCAGCTTATTTATATTGTTGTTCAGCCTACTTCCTTTTTCCATTTACCTTGCATTTATTAGTATTGCGCTAGCGTGCTATGGGAGAATATGTTGTGCTTAGCGTGTGTCCTTCTGTCTGTCTGTTACTGTATTGTCAAAATAACAAGCTTTGATCCGACACCACACCAACCGAGGACATGGTCGCTCACGGAAAAATCATCGCAATGTTTCAGGGAAAAGCAAAACGAGCCATCAGACAACGTGAAAGCATTGCAAAAGATGTAATGCAGGACTTGCAGCCACGTTTGATATATTATTATGTTGCAGTAGATGGAGGGACCCATATTTGGGATACCCATCCCCCTTGATCTGTTGAGGATAAAAAATGCCAAGAAATGGCCTGTTATGGATATTTTCATATGCCGAGTATTATGTGTGCGTAGAGGGGGTAGGGTGGGGTGGAGCGGTGGGGGGGGGGGTAATTTATAGTCTCTTGTCATCGCACCAATGTACTTGGTCTTTTCAGTTAACATCTGAAGCCAAATAATCACGATGTCTCATCTTTTATTGCCCTGTCAGGAGCTTATGAGCCTAGGGCTAAGTTGCTTCATTCCATTCCCTCATACTTCATCCTGTTTTCTCTCAATTCTTGCTCCCCTCACTTCTTCGCCTTGCCCCCAGCCACTCCACCATATGTTACTAGCGTGCAGTGCTAAATATAATTAAACAAACATTTCTCGTTGCTAGGTTTGTGTGTACAGCTGTGGTTCGTAGGCTGCTTAACGACCACTGGATTAAAAAAAAATGAGTTTTTCATTAAATAATGAAAGAAAAAAAACTTCAAATACATTCAGCCTCCCCTCACCTGTGCTGGAGGAGGTACGAGGTTGCATGTAGCACCATTGCAGGGCAATAGGATTGCCACATGCCTATGTTATATATAACATTTGAAGCCACGTATTATTATTGACTTACGGTCTCTGGCCAAAAAACTGGAAATGTAAATCACAAGAACCTGTCAGCTACCGGTAGTCATAGGAGCTTATCGCAGTTGGTCTCTCGATCAGCTGCACCTTTGATTTGGCTTTCTCCCTAGCGGCGACTACAGTAACGATATCGTCAAGGAAATAGGGAAATCCAAGGGAAAATTAGTCGTGGATTACTAGTAATACGATGTGAAGGAAAAGCTGAAGTAGAATTTGAGTTTACTCAGATGCACTCGTTCACTCCGTTCCAATTATTGATTTACTGGATAATCGCATCTGGTTCATCAATATGGCGCTTGCGGGGTAATGTTTCCATATTCAGGGTGGGGTACATGGGTCGGTATGTGCCAGTCGGTGGGGCACTCGGAGTCACTTCCTCAGCAACCTTCATCACACCCTCAAGTACATCCCTGAAGTTGACGGGGTCCAGGTTGCGGCCGATACTGTCCAATAAGCAGTAGTCACCTAGCTGCATGTGACGTATCGCTTGTTCCAGTCTCAGAGGTGTTGCCATTTTGGCGCGATGGCTCAGCAGACGCACACGGAGGTATGAACTGGAGAAGAGAGCCATCCGCCACACCACCTGTAAGGTAAACACTGGGTTATATACATCGTCCAGCTTAACATGGCGACGATTTTTGTTTAGCGAGAGGTAAATGATAAATTATGTGTGTAGGTTGTAGCTCGTCTTCCTTAAGAGATTTGTGTCTGATTAAGTTTCTTTAACTGGGGGGGGGGGTGAGGGCCTGAGTTTTGAGGCAAATAATTATTTGGCACGACCACTTAAGTAACTTTTTTTTGTTTTGTTCTGTAAGGTATATGCTGTACGGTAGACTATGACTGGCGGAGATTTTCATCACTGCAACCTTTTTCCCATAGCTTAATGACAGAATCGGACAGTACTGCAAAAGCACATCCATTTCATAACAGTTTACCTGATTAGTAGCATTTTCTACCGTTTTTCGCTTGTTACAGCTGAGCATTTAAGATTGGGAGACGGCTATTTTAGGCAAAGTTAGAGTGAACAGAATATAGAATAGCTAACAGAACTGTATGTTTAACTGCAATGGAAAGGTAGCTGTAACACTGAAAAGGATATGTCACTTTAACTGTTGAAACAAAGTCATGGATTTACTCACAGTGTAGAGAGTACACTGTGGTTTTAGTGCTGAAAAGGGCTATTGAGGAAAGACATTTTTTTTTTTTTCTAAATCGAGGAAAGCATTTGTTTATCTGAAGGAAACACTGTGGCATATTGAGGAAAGGCTATTGTTAACTGTTGAGGAAAGGCAGTGGATTATAGGTCGATAAGAGTTTACTGTTTAAGGTAATAATTTATCTGTTAAGGAAAGGCTATTGTCTGTTGCGGAAAGGCTATGGTTTATTGATGAAAAACTATTGTTTGTTGAAGAAAGGCTATACTTGGTTTGCTGAAGAAAGGTCTTCGTTTATCGGGTTGGAAAAATCTGTTGTTTACCTGTTGATAAAAAGCTATTGCTTATAAGCTGAGGAATGGCAGTTGTTTATCAGCTGAGGAAAGATCAAAATGTTTATCCATCGTGCGAAGGCTATTCGTTCTGATGAAAGGCTATTCTTTATCGACTGATGAAAAGCTCTTGTTTACCGAGGGAAGACATTTTGGATCTGTTAAAGGAAGGGGTGCTTTTATCTGCCACTGCTTTCTGTACACATTTTCATCTTCATTTTTTTCCATGCCTTTGCTTATATCACTGTATACAGCCATGAACAAAAGTTCGTCAGCACGTCCCTGCTTGTTGTGGTGATGGAAGGATCTATCTGAAGTGTTTTTATGTGACAGTAATAAGAAATACACAACAGAAGAGGAATGAGAAATATGTAAGGGAGGACATAATGCAGGCAGAGGAATGTCGGCGACCTTTTGCTTTTGGTAGTAGATTACCATCATATAATCATATAATCTTCCACATTGTTCCCTCACAACTGTAAATATAGCCTACTAGCACACTCCAAGCATCCCAATATAATCAAGGGGAAAAGTTCGCCTAGTATTCCTCTACGTCTGCCACACATTTAGGGCATGATCGTCACTTTCCTTCCTGGCGCATCATATCCGAGGAAATCATCCATGGACAGATAAACGTACCAGCTCGGGAATATTAGCCAGCAGAGGAATGTGAGAAACTGAAGAGGTGAAGTGTCTGGCGAACTTTTGTCCCCGACTTTGCTAGCATGCAATCAATCACGCTAATTTCAACTCTCATTCCAGTCTCTCTAGTTTATACGATATGAGTTAGTAGATGTATATATACCGGTACGCTTATATATCGGTATACTTGTAGTTTATTTAACTTCGTCACCATTATAACGTCTTTTTTTTTAGTATATTGTTCCTACCAGCAGACGGTATCTTCAGCATAGGAGACGTTTGGTACGGTAGTGAAAAGGTTATTAACGCTGCAGTAATCCCTTCAGCCTGAGAACGTATTTCCAAAGCGGATTAAAATCGTGTCTTGTTACCCAAAACAAAATTCATATCATATCCTCAAGCTGACAGCATTAAAAAAGAAGGAACAAAAGAATTAACTTCTGATAGGCTACCGGGTTTGTCCTCTCGCTGATGTCCATTGCCTTGCCCCTGGTACACCAAACCATCCATTACCGGTACATCATATACAGTTCTTACCTGCAGTGAGGAGGCGATGGCCAGAATGATGAACCAGAACCACATGAAAATGAACACTTTCTCGTTAATGATGTTCTGTGGAAGGACGCACTGGGCATCACGGACTTCCATGGTGCCGGAGGACCCAAACATCCTGAAGGTGCATTTGGCCCTCCTGGGGAACATCTCGATCATGGGGTCAGTCCGAGTGCTGTCGTCTTGTCCCACCACGCTTAACACCTGCGCCAGCATTCAGAATGGTAGATTTTGGTATAAGTATTGGTAAAATTAATAAATATAGATAAATAAATAAAGGTGCGAGAGGCCTACACTGGCAGAATAAGGGGGAATGACAGGATTAGGGTGAGGATGGGAGGAAGGCTGAGACTGCACAGGGTATGGATGAAGATGGGTAGGAATATGGTGAGGGTGAGGGAGGGCAGGATAAAGGTAAGGGTGAGGGAGGGCAGGATAAGGGTAAGGGTGAGGGTGAAAGAGGGCAGGATAAGGGTAAGGATGAGGGAGGGCAGGATAAGGCTGAGGGTGGAGGAGGGTAAGAGGGAGAGTTAAGGGCGGTCCATATATAACGCTCCTCTTCCACTCCACAGGGTAATTTGTTGCTGGTTGCAGGGATGGCTCCATCAGCGTTATCAGTGTCTCTGTTGCTACATTTATTGCTATCTTGGTCCCACTACCACAAAGACACCTTCCTCAACAAACCGAAAATACCTTAAGTGGTGTGTAACATTTCTTCTTTACACTTTTGTCTTCAGTCATACGGCTATCTAATTCTTTACAATTGTCTGAAGGCAGCAAAATAATCGTAGTAGTGGTAGTTTTACGGGGGAATAGGGAGGGAGCTGAGTGTCGTTCGTATGACCGGGCGTCTTCACCTCCCAGTTACATAGGCGCCACCACATGAAGGCGTCGCTCGCTCTCCAGCACCAAAAACAAGTCGACATGATTGTAAAAAGTACATATATACCGTGAGTTGGGAAGGGAGATCTGGATGATGATGAGGAGGAGGAGTAGGAGGAAAAGATATAAATACCATGAGAGTGAAGGGAGATATGATGATGGTGATGATGAAAAAATGGGTACATCATGAGAGTGAAGGGAAATCTGAATGATGATCATAATGATGATGATGATGAAAAAATATAGACATCATGAGAACGACACGAGGACAGATTAAGAGATACAAACTCTGGTCCCGTAGTCCATAAAGAGGCCTCCCAAGAACTTGTCCAAGAGGAACATCTGGCCCACGACGTTGACTAGGTTGAGACTCTCGCAGACGAAGTAACCCACCGAGTATCTTATGTTCATGCCCCACGACTCCTTCAGGTACCTGTGGGAGGGACATTGAAGCTCCTATGACTTACTCGGCTGAATAAAATCACCTGGCGTTAGCTGGAATTGAGTAGCTAATAGAGTTGGCCCGACCATGAACGTGTTAGCGGTGCCAGTATCAACCCCTACAGCCAGAGCACTTCATTTTTTTTTTTAAGAATTTATGTCTGTCTCTCTCTGTCTCTCTCTCTCTCTCTCTCTCTCTCTCTCTCGCTAGGTGTCACGGCCTTACTTGACGACGTTCTCCTTCTTCTTGTCGGCCTCGTTGTCGAAGAGGCTCTTGTTGAGGTCTTGTAGTAGAAGGTCCACCTTTTTGCCCTCCACACTCTTCCAGATGAAGTGAGGCAGGTAGAAGAGGCAGGCCTGTGATGGGTAGCAGTGTGTAGGCCACGAAATATCAGAAAGAATGGGTCTATGAAACATAGTGAAAATTTGTGTATCAAGTAGTCACTTGTTGCACACACTGACATCTTGACTTAGACCTAACTGGTCTCTGTCTAGAGACTTTTAACTGACCTGGAGGAAGAGGACCGCCGGCACCCACTGGTAGTAAGCGTAGACAGTCTTCTTGTGTGTCCTTGAGAACTGCATTCCTATGGCGTCAGGACCTAGCGAGAGAGAAAAATATATATCTATATCTATATCTATCTATCTATCTATCTGTATATATATATATATATATATATATATATATTATATATCGACACTACATTATTCCCAACGGATTGTAGGGACCCGAGGGCAGACTGCAGTCGTCCAGAACACTAAGGAGACGAGTATGCC
>JAGKTI010001368.1:74892-87380 GCA_018397915.1 Birgus latro | reverse complement strand
AATTTAATTTTTTCATGCATGGTTTTTAAGTGCACCAGCTATGAAAAAGGTGAAAGGCAGTGAATTTCATGTCCAGTCATAACCTAACCTAACCTAACGTTTTCGTTTTTCGTTTTCGTTTTTGAAGGCTCCAACATGCTTGCATGCGTCGGCCTTGGTCACCTAATGGCGGCTCTCCACGCTGCTCGATCCCTGGCAGCCTCCCTGTTCAGTCCCTTAACCCTTAAGTCACACTTAATGACCTCGTCCCATGTCTTTCTCGTCCTAACCTAACCTAACCATTTTTCTGGTAGCAGTTTACATCATTTACTATATATGATGCTTTGTATCCAATTACTTAGTGCATAAAATATGAGAAAAGATGATTTCCATGTCAGATACTTACTTATACTATGCTGGCAAGTTCTGAGCACCTATGCCTCATTCACCTCTAAATTATCATTTCTGGGTTAAAATTCAATTAATTCATGCTATGTGTGCATTATTTATGTGAAAAGGGACCTAAATAAGTGCTATACATGTCCAGTAGGGAGGTAGGAAGGTAGTTTTCTGATTTAGGTTAGGTTAGGTTAGGGTCATGAATGACCAGTGCTGGAGCTTCAGGGCCCAATATTCGGACAAAACCAATATTCGGACATGCCTTTGGCTCTATTACATCGGATATTGGAGGGATTACTGTATACTAATTAACAGTAGCAGCCGTGGCTCAGTGGGTTTGAGCGCTCCGCTCTGGCAGTAGGGTCGGAGGATCAAATCCACCCAAGGGTCATTGGTAGACATCAGGAAGGGCATCCAGTCATAAAATGCTACACGCTCCAATCCAAAAGTCCTCTATCCGGGGGCAACGCCTTAGCCCTTCGGGGATACCAGGCGTAAAACCGTTTTTTTTTTTTTTTAAATTTAAGTACTGATTAATTAATAATAAGTATATTTATAGAATGATGGGGAATCGTCCAGGGTGTGAATTGTCCTGAAGGGGAATCGTCCATGTTTTGACAGTGAATTGACTTGATGGCGAACTGTCTCAGAACTGAGTTACTGTTGCCAGCCACCACTGCCACCCTTGCTGCCATCACTCGCACTCGCCCCAACCCCGCTTGAGTGAACACCTGCTTTCTTGTCCTTGTCCCAATCACCATGGCCACTGCTGTTGATGCTTTTACTGCCTCCGTCATCACAACTGAACATTTGAATGAGGGCAAGCTTCACCAAGTGGCTGGCAGGTGGCATGACAGATGAACAGATGAGCATCGACTTGCGTTCGCAACCCGGCCTGAGTGACTGAAGCATGACTTTTGAAATCCAAGCATGAATTTTGGACGAGCTTGTGAGTCTGATCGAGGTATGAAATATCGAAGTAAGATAAATCGAATATTGAGAGCCTTCTGTGCCGTATTCCATCTTACCGTACATTCTAATATCTGCCTTACCTTCTCTTAAGTTATTGTTTCATACATTTATCTCATAACACTTGGCAGATTTGTTATATTAAAATTTTTGCATTTATTTTGGTCGCTTATACTTTTGTAAAAAGGAACAATCACGGCCTTCATCCACCCCACTGATACAACTCCACTCTATCAAGCTCTGCTCCATTTTCCTACCAAGAGTTCATTGCATTCTCTACACAATGTTTCTTTCTTTCTGCACAAATCTCATCAACACTAGCTGTTTTCCCATTCTTCAACATCTCCAAGGCATTTATCACTTCTGACACTGCCACAGTCTCAGGCACCATCTTCCTTCTCTGTGCACCACTAGATCCAGTCATGTTTACCCTGTTCTGCTCTCATCATTCCCATAAATCAATTTCTGAAAAGTCTTTCCATCTGCCCCTTATTTATATGTTCCACTTTTTAATATGCTCGCATCTTCATCCTGGCATGGAAATCTATCTCTGTAATGTAACATTCTCTCTGATCTATAACTACTCCTACAACTGTACCTTAACCTTGGCAGTCTTAGGAACATCATAACCTTGTCCTAACTTCCTTCTGGACTCATACTGCTATCACATAAGAAGCCATCATGAAGTCCCATCCACTGCCACATCTGGTAAGGAAGTGAGAGTAAACTTTTGATTGTGATGCTACACATGTACCTTTTTCAGGATGGTGGTGGAGCAGAGGTGATGAGACAAGGTGCTTGTATATGACATGTACTGTAGCAGCCACACGGTGCTGGGTGATGGCGCTGGCTGCCCTGATGCCATCTAAATAATGTGTTGCTTCTAGGGAGCGAACCAGAGAGTAGCTACTGCTACTCCATAAACTTTCTAGCCCAAAACATCCAGTCATCACTTCATGGTATACCTGTAGATAGTGACATGGAGGCAGTGAAGTGAGGACATATGAAGGACAGTAGGGTCAAGGCTTAAGATGAAAAAGGTTACTCCTGACAAACAATAAAAAAAGAAAAGTAAGAAATTAAAGGCTAACATGATAAGAAATTAACAGCTAACGTGATAACAACCATCCTCTGAAGTGTATGGACCCAAGGCTTGGAGACTGTAGTCCTGTACATTTAAGGGTAAAAGACTAGCCTACTCCCTTATGTAGCATTACAGTACATAATTAAAATACACCCAGTCGCCTCATGGAAGTCACTTTGATGGGGTCCTACTAACCACTAGAACTAGATCACCATGTGCCACAGTTAACAGTATTATTTAAAAAGTCCAGTATTCCTGGTGATGATTTGGGGTGAAAAGAGAGAGGAAAGAATATGGGACAAAAGAAAGTATTGTACGGCAATATCTTAACCCGACAGGGCTCTCCTATCATAAACTGTCTGGGTTCAAGTTGGCATCAGACAAATCACAGACTCTACCTGCTCATCAGCACATACTGTATCAAATATTTTTCAACATTCAGGGGCTTCTAATTTCAACCTTAACTAATTCACTGTTTCTTAACCCATGGCATCCGGCATTTATTTCCGCCGACCCTTCCCCAAACTAGGGATTTCTGGAAAATCACGGTTATTCTTAACCAAAATATCTCAGCTAATACTTGGCCAAAAATAAAAAACTTAGTATCATAATACTCAACAAACATTTGACTTCAAAGCTGATGGCCTCAGATTGTCTGGGTAGTGCACAGAGTCAGAGAGAGAGTCTTTGGAAGTGGGGAAACTTTTCATGTTTTTTGTGGCTGTGTCCCTGTGTATGGCACGAGTAAGGCTTATACTAGCCCTCCACAATAATAAAACACTTTCAGAATACCGTAATCAACCACAAACACCGTTTCTGTGTAGGCTTTGAGAAGTGTGGTGTGTGTGTGTGGTGGGGTGAGCATACGCTCCTTGAGAGCTCTGTGGGAAAGCCTGGACTTGGCTGTGGCCTTCCTTAGGGACTCGGGGCTGTTTGGCCAGACTGCCTAGGGAACAACTACTACTGCTACTACAATATGGCACTCAAGACTGACCCCTTCACTGCCAGTTTCAGTGCCATAAAGCAATACCCTTCTTACACATGCAACCAACAATAATTTCTTAGTGTAATAGGAAAGGCCTCTCCATATCAGGAAAAGTATCAGCTCAATAAACTTCTTCCAGCTAATTTTAACTCCTCCTCCCAGCACACATCATATCACCCAAATAACAATTCCTCTACACACTCCAAAGATTTATCTACCAAGTCTATCCTGACACATACAGTCCTCCTTATTCATCTCTACACACAGCACACTCAAAGCAAACCACATCCTGCAGTTCACTGCTACATTACTGCTCCTCTATGTACCACATGTTGCAAACCACTGCAAGAGATTGATTTACTCCATACACCCTTCTAACACAAAATTACTGACCATACCTTCCATACCCACAGAGCAACCATCCACTTGACTGGTCATTACTTTCATTTTATCCACATTCACGCTCAGTGTTTCTGACTCAGGTCCATCTCTCCAACTCCTTTCACTTTATGGCTTCAATCTCATTCTCTGCAGTCAACACTAAGTCTCTGGTATAGTAATTCTAAAGGGAACCACTCCTACAGTCACTCAACAATGCCTCAAGCACCACAGTAAACATGAATGGGCTCAAAAAACAACCCTAGTCTGGAAACCCTTCAGTTCATCACTCCCCAGACATTCTGATGTCTGCCATATCATCTTTATTCTATTTATCATTTTGTTTCTAACCACAGGAGGTGGATAATGAAAACAAATTATGAAAATATAATGAACTGCAAATATCAGTATGCTAGACTAGAATAAAAAATTGTAACTCTCACAATCAGTATCAGTAACCTACCGATGGAAGAATTGAGCCGCAAGCCTTGTCCAGAGTAGGGTGTTGCTTTACTCCATCATCATTATCCCCATCACACTTCTTTTCTTTCTTATCATCACTCTTCTTTTTCTTCTTCTTCTTCTTTTCTTCCTCCTCCTCCTGGTTCTCTTTATCCGGAGTTAGCAGTGTCAACATCAACTCTAATGCCTCCAGACGTGACTGTTCAAAGAGGATTTTAAATATCACTTATTCAGAAATACTGTGTAGAGTTCTACAGCATCCTTAAAGCCTGTTTTACTGCCCTTCAATGCTTGGTAACAAGATGAAAAGCCAGATACTAAACAATTCAATAAAACAAGCATGCACACACACAAACACACACTTGTACATCACGGTATTATAGCTTGAGAATTTTTGCCCTTACGAGATTGTTGCTGGTACCCTTATAGATGATGTGTTTTTAACTGATGGAACTGGGACAGTCTTATACCCTAAATTCTTATTCATAACTGTATGAAATTCAATAAGCCTTTGTTATGAGTTACTCCTTGGTTACTAGTTAAATCATTCCTCCAATCTGACTACACTTGGCCATCAACTGAGCTGAAAGAGATTAGGAATCTTTGTCAGGTGAAAACAAACCAACTAGTAAAGAAGACTGAAACTGCATTAACCATACCCTTGACTTTATACATAGAGGGAGTGAGTAAGAGTAAGGCACTTATCTTGATGCAGCCATAAACAAAAGAGAGAGATGTTAAAACATCACTGTGCTTCTAATGCAATTTGAAACTCCCAGCTGATTAACTGCTTTGTCAGAAGTCCTGACTTGCCACTTAACCTTCTTTGACATAACAGTATTCTTATTTGTATAGCAGTCTCACTGTTACAACTCTGTTTGCTGTGTGGATTAATTATTGGTGGTGGTGCTGTTGTTCAACCCTGGTCATGCCTGATCCAGCTGATCCACTGACTGCAGGTAAGCAAATGCCCCATGGGGGCAATCCCATAGGTTACCTACTTCCATTGGCACTGTGTCAACATTTTAATGTAGCAAGTGTTGTGCACTGTTCCATAATGTGGGTTATGTTGTGTGGACCAATTCTACTAGAGGGGCAAGTGTCATCTGTGATTCCATGCAACCTAAATCTAAGCAGGTAACTGAGGAGGGATGGGCGATATCCTGATTTAAGCCTACCTAGATGAATTCGATCAGTTCTGTTTAAGGATACCTCAGATGGGTGGATGTTGAGAGGGGGGCTTGTGGTACTGTATAGTGTTCTGACTGCAGTGTTGTATTGCCCTGCATGTGAAATGGGTATGTAAGTGTTTCTCCACTGCTATCTATCTATTGCCAGATGCCTCAATCCCGCACGGGGTAGCCACAAACAAATCGCCTCCATGTCGCCCTGTCCCCCGCCATTTCACTACCCCGCTCCCAACTCACACCCCTCTCTCATATACCTCTCCACTCCATCCCTCCATCTCATCCAAGGCCTCCCCCTCCCTCTCGCCCCCTCCACCTCACTCACATACACTCTCCTCGTCAGTCTTTCACTCTCCATCCTCTCCACATGCCCAAACCACCTTAACGTGTTTCTCCTAACGCTTCCTATCACGTCCACCACCACACCACAACGCTCTTTCACTTCCTCATTTGTTAGTCTGTCTCTCCATGTGACTCCACATGCTCCTCTCAAATAACTCATTTCCACTGCTCTCACTCTTGACTTCTGTCCTTCCAACAAGGTCCAAGCTTCACTTCCATATGTTAGAGTTGGTATCACAATACTGTCATGTAACAACTTTTTCACTTCCATGCTCACTTCCCTGTTTCTTATCACTGCTTTCAACGAACCAGTAACCTTCCTTCCCTGCTGCACTCTTTCGAGCACTTCACCCTCCAGACTTCCACCTTTACTCATCACACTACCCAAGTACTTAAATGCACTCACATTCTCCATATGCTTCCCATCCAATCTCACTGTACACTCACTGGCTTCACTTCTCTCGAAGACCATCACTTTACTCTTCCGTACATTCACCTTTAGATTCCGTTTCTTACACACTCTCCCAAACTCATCTACCAAGCCTTGCAGCTCCCCTTCGTCTTTGCTCAACAACACAGTATCATCTGCAAACAACAGTACAGGGAGTTTCCAAGCACTGCCCTCTCTCACTAGGGCCGCTCCAACATCCACTGCCCGACTTGTATCTCTTTTATAACCCCATCCATGTACAGATTGAACAACCATGGAGACAAGACACACCCTTGTTTCAATCTAACCTTCAAATGGAAAGATTCACTCAGTTTGCCATCCACACGCACTGCAGCCTTAGCACCCTCATACATATTCTTCACTGCCTTCAACAACTTCCCATCAACTCCATATATTCTTAATACCTTCCACAATCCTTGTCTACCCACCCTGTCATATGCTTTCTCCAGATCCATGAAGGCTGCATACAACTTCTTGCCCTTCTCTAGAAACTTTTCCACTAAGGATCTAAGAATGAATATCATGTCTACACAACCTCTTCCCTTCCTAAAACCTCCTTGTTCTTCTCCAACTAATTCCTCTGTAATTTCCCTAACTCCGTCAATAAGTATCCTACCATATACTTTTCCTATTACACTAAGAAGACAAATGCCCTTATGATTACCACACACTTCTTTTTCCCCTTTTCCTTCATACAGAGGAATAATTATACCTGACTTCCAATCCTCCGGGACTCTACCCTCCTCCCAAGCCAATCTGCACACCTTCCACATCCATTCTATTACTATTTCTCCCCCATGCTTCAGCATTTCACAACACACACCATGAGGCTTTCCCCATTTTAACTTTCTTCATTGCTTCCACCACTTCATCCTACTGATTTCTTCCTATCTTCTCACAAACCCTCCTTCTCCCCGTCATTCCCCAGCCACTTATACTTGCATTACTTTCATTCTCTATGTTCAACAGTTCATTAAAGTGTTCTCTCCATCTGTTTACTTTTTCTCCCTTCTCCACTAGTAATCTACCATTTTTATCTTTCACACCCCCACTGACTTCATTGGCACCCTGTCTAGCTATCTTTACCTCCTTCCAGAACATTTTCTTACATTCCCTCCACTTTGCACATAAATTCCTTCCAAATTCCTCATCCACTCTCTTCTTACTTTTTCTTACTAATCTTTTCACCCTCTCCTCTCTACACATAACTCTCTAATCCGTCTCTCAGCTTCTTTAACGCCCCTGTTCCTCATCCACTAATTATATGCTTTCTTCTTTTGTGCCACAGTCTCTCTCACCTCTTCAGTCCACCATGCTGTTCCCTGAACCCCCTTTCGTCTTCTCTTCACCCCACACACCACCTCACATGCTGCACAGATTTCTTCTGTGAATACCTTGCACACACCTTCCACGTCCCCCATCTGCTCCAATCTATATTTACCCAATGGCTTCTCCACTTCCCTTTTATATTCAGCCTTTATTCCATCCTCTGGTACCTTTTCTACCCTCCTTGTAACAAATACTTCCTCCTGTCCTTCCCTTCTTCTCTTCCTCCATCTTGTTTGGATTCTGATTCTGGCCACCACCAAGTGGTGGTCAGAAAGTCCACTCCCCCAACCTCTATATACTCTTGCATCCATTACACATCTTCTCATCCTTTCATCCACACAAACAGTCAATCATTGCCTTCCGTTCATTCATTCCACCGTCCATCCTTCTCACCACTTGCCATGTATACCTATGGATCATTTTGTGCCTGAAGAGGGTATTAGCTAACACCAACCCCCTCCCAGCACAAATGTCCACTAAAGCACTGCCATACTCATCCATCTCTGCAGGCACACCCCACTCACCAACCGTTCCATCCACCTTCTCATTCCCTACTTTTCCATTCATATCTCCAATCAGAAACACTCTCTCATTCCTTTCAAACTTTTCCAAGCAGGCTTCCACAATTGTCCAGAACTCATCTCTCACTCTACTTACACGATCTTGTGTTGGCACATACATGCACACAATTGCCCACATTTGTAGTCCAACTTTCACTCTTACCCACACAATCCTTGACCCAACTGATCCATACTCTCTTATATTCTCCTTTCATCTGTTGCTCAAAGCAATAAACACTTCCTCTTTCGCCCGCTCATTCTCACCCACTCCCGTGCATATACCCCATCCATACTCCCATTCTCTAACCTCGCCATTTTGTTTCAGTCATTCCACATACAGTATATCCACTTTTGCACTCTCAAGCACCTGTACAATCTCTCTCTCTTTCACCTCATCATTCATACCCCTTACATTCCATGTTGCAATCTTTACCACGTCCTTTGTCCGTTCCTTTTTCGTCAACTTTTGGTCAGTCCTGGTCTGAGGCTTCTTGTTCGTATTTTTAGTTAGTTGTTTTTACGGGGTGGGGCACTAACCCACCACCAACCCTTTTAGTCGCCTCTTACAACAAGCAGGGATACTGGGGGAGAATTCTTGAAAAAAAACCCTACCCCCAGGGGTAAGTTAGGTTTGAACTCGGTACACCTGTTGTAGAGTTCCAGGCCGCTAAGTATTGTTTTAAGGTGAGTGTTGCTAAAGAGTGCAGTGATTTTTTTTTTTTTTTAATGTGTAGTTACGCTTTGTTGCTTTGTGACACTGTCACAGAATGACAGTGGTGTTGTGTGTCAGCACAGGCTGCTGCAAAGAATTGTCTCTCTCTCATGTCATGACATTCTCTAACAAGTAGGACTTTGGTTCCACAGTGTGAGCTGTGGGAGTAGTACAGGTACTGGTGCAGCCAATGATAATGCAGTGTTTTCTGTATGGTTTTGAAGGTGTTGTAGTGAGTGTTAGAAAAGGCGAGGGTCCATGCTAGGAAGGCATGGGACAAAACTGATCTAAAGTCTTGTTTGTAGTGTAGGGCTTAGTACAGCCCATTATCTCCACTGTATGCCCACATGATTTCATCCATGGTAATTAATTTTTTCAATAACTTCCTGTACTGATAAACATTACAGCACCTCTACAATGATTTACCCTTGAAGAGGTAAAAACTGTGTCTTCCTTTTAATGCCTTTCTCTCTATATATATTCTTTTCACTTTCTCCATCTTGGATACTATGCAGTAACATGAGATTAGTACTACAATATGATGCTGATCAAGAAATATGGAAAGGATGTTAAGCTGTGGCACTGTCTTCTGCCACTAAGCTACAGAAAATGACCTGCAAAAGAAAGATTTCTGCATATTTAAAATTAATTAAGTATAACTGCAATAGTGTTTGAGATTGAATCACCAGCTGATGGTCTCAATCTATACTGTCATTCACATAAGGATATGAATGCCCTCATCATCTTGTATGAACCTCCTCCTCAGGGTGACATATGCAGTCTTGAAGCAGTACACATGAGAGCCAATACTCTGACAGGTTTTGGAATAAACCCTCCATTTACTGGGTTAAGAGTGTAGTGCCATATTGTTGCTCTTCTTAACTTCTGATCTCTTCTCTCCTTCAAGCCTTTGTATACCTTTTATGTGGGTATATGGCATCACTAAGGAAACAAGTGAAGAGTGCAATGCACCAACAGTATACAGTCAGGATAAAATGTTTCCTCAAATGCGTTCCTCTTTGCCAAGCGAATTAAAATACTAGGTGCCTATTCACGGCCCAGCATGGAATCAGTAACTTTTGATGCAGTACACACAAGAAGCCAGTGAAAAGGCAACACATAATAAGTCTTACTTAACATACAGTAGAATCTCCTAAACTGTGCAATCCTAAACAGCGGATACATAATCCACGGCAACATCATGCAACAGTTTGCAATATCTGTAACTCATATGCAAAATTCGCGAATGCAGCCGCAGAAGTGACATTTTTCTGAAGCTTCATGTAATATGTAATACATGCCACCATCACCTCAAACCTGTGCATCTAGCTGGGCTTAAACCAACTGTAGTCAAGCATGGGAATTACTTATCCAATATTCAAGCATAGAACTTACTATAAGCCAATCACAGCACTTCCTTCCCACGACAAGCGTGAAGGACACACGCGCTTGACGCCCTGGCGCCCAGCTCAGTGCATTGTCTCCTCTCCGTTGTTAGTGTGTGCTTTTGGCGTGGTGTGTTACGATAGGATTTTTTTCCCCCCATGCTTCTTTCACCTGCCCAGTGTTACTATGGCCTATTGTAACAACCCTCCTAAGTTTACAACTTCTTTGAGGAAGGGGAAGAAGAAGAAGCCAACGTTAACTTACACCCAAAAGTTGGAATGACGGCAGTGAGAAGAAAGCCAAAGCTGCCCACCATTATGGGTTCAACTAGGTAATCCTTTACTAAATGAGTGTGACGATTCCACCTATAACAAACTCACCATCTCAGTAATTTTGGTACATATGCAACACAGATAGTTAACTGTTGAAATGTGACTGCAAGAAGTGAGTGGAAAAAAACAAAATATAGCTACAGTACTTTGGGATATTTAAGGAAGAGGGGCAGGTCGCCTGCGGCAGTGTTCACCGACGATCTTTCCAACTGGGTGCATTGTTTATCAATCACTGCTCCAACTGGATATGTCAGTGTATCACGAATTCTAAATCCTCATTCATAACTTCTAATGCCCACTAGTTGTGGTAATCCAGGAATAATACCAAGTAACCTATGAAAGACTCATTTCAACAGAAAATATGGAAAGGCTGTGCACGTTTGGTAAAGAATTAATCTATGCAACAAATTGACGACTCTTACGACGACACAGAGGCAGCTAAGGACAATGACAACACCGCTTCCATTGTCTCCACACTGGACTTTGAGGGGTCCCTGAGGGAGGATTATGAGAGGGAAGCAGCATACAGGCAGCAGCATGAGGCAGCAGCACAGCTGCCTTGTGCTGAGTGACCGTAGTCTGCCTCAGGCCTCAGAACCCCTCCCTCTTCCCCCATCCATTTATGCAATGTCATCAGTCTCACAATATTGTTTATTCCCATAAAATATGCTTTACTAATTTCTTTTCCAGGTTGTTAGTGTTTGCTGGTGACTTGTTTGATGCAGGTTTGGAGGTGAGGGGCAACTTTTCCAAGACGAAAGACCCATATGTGGGAAATATTTTCCCCCCGAGCGGTTGCGCTCTTTACCTTTAGCTGTCGATCGTTAAAGAGCAGAGGAAAACGTACTTCAGAGGTTTAAAAACCCAGAGATTACGTACTGTTTATTCTTATTATTAATAAATTAAATGCTACTGCGTTTAACATTGGTAGAAAACTATGTACATACATGTAAAAACTAGGGAATTCTCCATTGACCTAAACTGCGCCTGTGTGGATGACGTGGTAAGAATGGAAAAGCCCACGATCAAACGGGAGGCCAGTTTTAATATATATACAGTATATCTATCTGTAGAAAAGGGGGAATATCTTGTTTAGTTTAATTAAAACTAAGATTAGATTAGGTTAGATTCACCTTGTATATTTTACGGAGTAAGTTAGCTGTATCTGACTTGTAATTAAGCAATAGTTGGCAACTCTTCTATCCTATGAGGGACAAAGGAGATGCCAAATTAGTAGAGTCAATCTTCGTTACCCCCACACAGTCATTGATGGTAGCTAGAATAGGTGCAGAATTAGAATCTACTCAGATAAATGACTTGTTAGATGAAAAAATTGAACCTGTACACAAACTTTGGGACCTAGACAGTGTAGGAATACACATTGAAGATCCAACCCCTGAAGATAAAATAACTTTGGATTTGTATAATCAGTCTATGGAATTTAAGGATGGACAGTATTGGGTAGGATTACAATGGAAACTAAACCATTTGGAATTACCTACAAATTTCCAAGCAGCTAAAGCTCAGTTAAATTCTCTTCTAAGAAAGTTGAGAAACTACCCAGAACATTTAATCATATATGATAATATTATAAAGGATCAAATGAAGAATAAATTTATTGAAGAAATTGAAGTCCCTGTTAACCATAAAGAGGGACATTATCTACCACATCATGCTGTAAGCAAAGATTCAGTAACAACTCCCATAAGGATAGTTTTCAATTGTAGTAGTAAAGCGTCCAAGGGGTCAGCCAGCTTAAATGATTGCCTATACTGTGGACCTACACTAACAGAGAAGTTAGGGAATGTATTACTAAGATTTAGAGAGAAACCTTATGCTTTTACAGCAGACATTAGTAAGGCTTTTCTCAGAATAGGATTGAGGGAGGAGGATAGGAAATTTACAAAATTCCTCTGGCCTCAAGACCCTCAAA